>JAJJID010000023.1:0-212654 GCA_022204955.1 Macrophomina pseudophaseolina
GATAAAAGCTACTAATTAGGTAGTATACGAGTAGAACTTAATACTATAACTAAGTAGTCGCTCCCCGTCGTCCGTTATCGTCAACGGTACTGATTTCGCCGTCCGTCTGTCCTCGTCATGCCTTGGGTGACGTCTGTCACTGTTAGAGAGTCATGACGAGACGTGACGAGGCGTCCGCCACCCTGGGACTGACTGCAACACCATCCACTCGGTGCACTCATGCGGGAAGTGGGCCGCCGCGTTGGTCTGAGAACAAAGCGGTCTACTCGCTTACTGCAATGTGAAATACTGACTCTCTCAGAAAGATCCCCGATATAAAGGCTGAGAAGACCGACAATTTGATATTTCCCGCTTTAAGCTCCATCACCAAAATTGAATACGTCTCAGATTATCTGGCCTATAATTTGTGATTGAATTTTCACTACTTGTATGGTGTATGAGGTAAAAAGTTTGTCAGGGTGTGATTCCCCAGTTTAAAACAGAACTTGTTGTAGTTCATAAGCCGAGTTTCGGTCACAAAGTTCAACATTAACCCATTTTCGGCCGAGTCAACAGCAAAGTCTCAAGTGCATGGACAACACCATACACAGATAATAACATTCGGCCAATAGTTCATCCACATGGTTTGGTAATCACAAGGTGTTAAATACACGAGCGGACTATCTTACACCTCTGTGGCCGTGAACACTGTGAAAGTTTGTAAGCGGAAGCCTGATCGAGTGCTCGGCTATTGGTGGCAGTGAGTGTTGGAGGAAGCTGGGCAAAGAAAAGCCAGTGCGCTAAGCTGCTCGACAAAACTAAGCATAGACAGCGAGTGCGAGAATGTCACAACAGACGCCGCGTTTTTCCCTCCCTCCAATTTAGAGCCAAACACTTCATCCTATCCATTGATATAATATTCCGATAACAGGCCTACGGCACGTCGAAATGCTTCTCCCGAAGTTACTCCTAGCCATCTCAGCTGGCAGTGTTGCATCAGCATGCGTACCTGGCCTCTCCCTTGGCTTGAATGCTCGTGAAATGCGCCCCGGCCAGCTCAGTAACAAGTGGCGTACGAAACTCTCACAACCCTCTCATATCAATCTTCTAACAGCCCAGAAGAAACCACCACGACTCTATCTCTCGACGGATGTGACCGTATACGGGCTAAATAATGACGAGTTGGAGATCCAGCGGTATCTTGAAGAGCTGAGCAGCTATCGACCCACGTTTCCGGATTGGAGGCTCGAAAGTAAGCCGTACGGGCAGGTGATTGCGCAGGGCGACTGGACGGCAACGGCTTCGATGCTCAGCGGGACGCATGATGCTCTCTCACTGCAACTGCTGACACTGCTGCCTCATGGCCGGCGTCCCATCATTACAGTACAAGTATGGGGATTTGCAGCCGTTTGTGGCCCCATTTACCCCAAATAACCGACAAGTGCACCGCAAGTGTAGTGTTCAGCAGTGACTCGGCTTTGTGTAGGTATTCCGCTTGACTTTCCAACCCCTTTAATGACCACGCAGACCATATACAGTCAGAATGCAGCCATTTGAGTGAATGACGTCACTGAAGAGGCAAGAAGCACATCATGAGCGAGTAGATGACTCAAAATGTATCGGTCACTCTGCCGTTGGAAAGTTTTTCCTGCAGACCGTCAGCTGCAAGCATCGCTAAACAGGCCATCTCAGATACTTAACATTGAGGTGTAAAACCCGAGGCTACTCTCCGCTCAGCTCAACCCCCAATAACGACAGTCCGCCTCATCAATGGCCATAGCTGAGATGCACAAGGATTTGGAAGGCAAAGTCACTGCGTGGCCGTCGTGCTGCGCTCTCGTCTCACTGACCCCGCCCCGCGGCGTGTGGTCTGCGAGCACGGGACGAGCCGTTGTCCGATGACGGTACACCTCCGCCAAAAACGCTCGATACGAGCAGTGTCGATCTTCCCGGATAATCAGCCTGCTCGCGAGCTAACGATCAGCGCGGTGACATCTTCAAGAAGATGTTGGACGCCTTACACTCCGCTTCCACACCGCGTTCCACTTTTCCACGGACGGAACTTTAGCGAGGTGCCATTAACGTCACTCTGAATCGCGAAGCGAATGCTGCTCGTTTGGTGGTACGGCTTGCAGAGACAGTGAAGAAGGAGGTCGCCTCAAAACTGTGATATGAAGAAAAAAAAAAGAAAATAGTAAAAAAGTGCATAAAAGCGTCACCACGGACGTCAAAATTTGCACCCCTGGCCGTGCTAACTTTTAAGGGCGAGTGACATCAATATTATCGTCGTAACTGTGCAGCTCATGGGCAATTTCAGGTAGTCATTTGACTGCAAACGTCTCGCGATTATAAGGAAATTTACGTCCGCATGACTGCTTTAACTCCCTAAAGGCTGCTAAGCCAAAGGGTGACTCCTTTTGCACCCCTCGCTATGGCAAGACCTACAATTCACAACTCACCATTCGCAAGGAACTCACAATTCGCAAGGTCACATATTCAAAGCCCAGGGAGAGAATTGTGTGCAGAAAGCGGCATTAATATTACGTATTAAGGAATGGATGAACTGGCGTCTCCCAAGCAAGAAGCCGAAGCCAGACCACATGCTTTCTCCCCATCTTTTCCGCTCCCAACCATGCACAATGCATCAAAAAGAACTCATACAATCCGATTCTCATCCAATCAACCCGTTCAAGGCAGAGCCTGAGGGGAGTAGCTCTGGTCGGGCTTGACAGCCTGGCCGCTGGCGAGCTGCTTATCAGTGTAAGCAGGGTAGATGATTTGCTTCTTGTCGGTGACGGCGAGGGTGGTGAAGCCGGCGTCGGGGCCGAACTGGCCGGACCAGCCCGAGGAGATGGTGTAAGGGCCGCAGGCGACCGAGTTGTAGTCGGTGCGGCTGGCGGGCTGGCCGGTGACGTCGTAGGCGCACTTCTGGACGGCGGAGCCGTCGTTGCGGTTGATGCCGAACGAGATGTGGCACGAGGTGTCAGCCTGGTTGCAGGTGCGCGTGAAGTCGGTGACGGTCCACTGCGAGGCGACGGCAGTCATGAGCTTAGCCTCGAGATTGGCGGGAGCGGCGACGGCCGAGGAGGCGGCGGCAAGGGCGCCGAGGAAGAGAGTAGTGAACTGCATTTTGGTGATTTGGTGATTTGGTGGTTGGTTGTTGGTGGGTTCGGATTGATGCTCTTGAGGGGACGAGAAGCTGTGATGATGATGATGATGGGAAGGAAAGCCTATGGAGCGATGGCAGATGGGTTTATATATTCGAGGGAGGCAAAGGGCGCGAGGGGTACGAGGTCTGCGCTGGCATGCTGTAGACAACAGGAGAAAGGGCAGTAGCGAATCGACGTCACTACCACGGCAAAACCTACAGCTCTAGTCCTGGCAGCCCGAGGGTGCTCCAAGGAAGCTCGGATGTACACGGTGCGTATTGCTATTATTGGCAACTACGAGGTGCGGAGAAAGAGGAGCTTGGGTGCAGGAATACGGAAGGACGGAGGGTTCGAATCACCTCAGGACCCAGTGTTCGAAGGGTAGAGAAGCAGAAAAACTGGGGGTCCGAAGGCGGTAGGGCCAAAAGCTTGGTGACCGGCTCGTACTTGGTTTGGGCGACACGGCTTGCACGGGAGTCCAAGCAGTAGTGTGGGTGGTGCGCTCGTATTGCTGGCCCGAGGCCAGGCCACGTCCGGCGGCGCGCCGTTTTGCTGAGAACAGCAGAGCCGGCTCGTGTTCGACGGCGACTGCTCGGTGTCACCTTACGGTCGCATTGGCGACCCTTCCCTCCACCCCGGTCTTAATTTAAGTAAACAAGACGTCAAAGGAGGCGGCACGCGGGACGGCTAAGTCGGAGCCCGCTTCACCTACCGGATGAGGCGCGCACTACGACCGGAGGGGTAGTCCTTCTGCCCAAGGTTAACCTATAGGGTCATCCGTCCGTCCAGCTGACTGACCCAGGCCTTGCGCCCACCTCCACCCCGCATTCATCCCTCGCTGGCAAACCTTAAGCACAATTCGACTCTCGAACCACACCACCTTGCGGTGAGTGATGCACAGTGGACTGCAACTCGAATCGACCCATCGTCGGCTCGAGATTCGCGCAGCGGAGCGGGCCTGAGGTGGGCCGTGTGTTCGCACAGGCAAACAGCGCGGCGTTTCTTGAGCTTCGTACAACAAAGTCGACCTTGATATCGATGTCACCCCTTGTACCTCAAACTTTCTGGTGAGCAGGATGGTTGCGAGGCAGTCTTGCAAATATTTGGAGGCTGATGTTTGCTGTTACACCTGCTGCGACCCTGGGAAAGCAACTGTCGATCATGCCGGTCAGCGCGGCTGATGTGTTCGCTTCCTGCGAAGAAGAGAGGCGATCAACTGCAGGATCAGCGCACGCTGTAGATCGTTACCTCCGCTCGTCTCTGTGCCTGCGCGAAGAATCCTGCAGGTCAGCAGTGCATCGTCGAAGGATCAGAAGTGATCGATCCAAAATCCAGATTCTATTTTCAGTGTTTGCACATGGCCGCCTATTTTCCACGTTCTTACGTCCAAAAGTCCGCACTTAGCGCGCTTCTTATTTGCATTTCCGGCTTACAGCCTCCTGATGATATCCTCAACAACCTCCGTCGTCTTGGCCTTGCCGCCCATATCAGGGCTCAGCAGCTTGCCCTCCTCGAGGTTCGCGTCGACGGCCTTGTAGATTCTGGCGGCAGCCTCCTCAGCACCGAGGAATTCGAGCATGAGCGCAGTGCTGCGGATGGTGGCGATGGGGTTGGCAATGTTCTGACCCTCAATGTCAGGCGCCGAGCCGTGGCACGGCTCGCCGATGACGAAGCCCTTGCCCACATTGGCAGAGGGAACGAGGCCCAGACTGCCGACGAGAGCGGCAGCGCCGTCCGACAAAATGTCGCCGTACAGGTTGGGAGCGACAATCACGTCGTAGTCCTGGGGCTGACGGAAGAGCTTGTACACCATGCTGTCCACGATCTGCTCCTCAACGCCGACGGAGCCGGCGTACTTGGCCTGGGCCAACGCCTTGCGAGCGGTTTCACGGAACAGGCCGTCAGTTTGCGAGAGCACGTTCGACTTGTGGGTGATGGTGACGAGCGGGGATTCGTGAATGCTAGCAATGCCCGAGTCGCGCACGCGCTGGCGGCGCAGAGCGATGTCACCGGCCATTTCGGAGATGTTGAACGAGGCCTTCTCCGAGATGCGCTTGATGGCCTCGGCGACCTTGCCGTCGGCCGAATCGTACGTCTTCTCCTCCTTGACGTACAGGTCCTCAGTGTTCTCGCGCACGATGACCAGGTCGACGGGCGATTGGGCGTTGGCAACGGACTTGACGGGGCGCACGTTGGCGTACAGGGCCAGCTTCTTGCGCAGGGCGACGATGGGAGACGAGTAGCCGGCGGTCTTGACGGTGGGCGAGCTGCGGTGTGGTGATGCTCGTGTCAGAGTTACGCAGTTCTTTAAGAGCAGCGTTTGCCGTTGGCAGACGGATGTTTGCCTACCTGACGGCACCGAAAAGCGCACCCTCGCACTCCTTCTGCAGCGTCTCGACCGTCTTGTCAGGGAGAGCGGCGCCCGTGTCCTTGAAGGTCTGGAAGCCGGCCTGCAGGTCGACGAAGGAGAACTTGAGGCCGAGAGAAGCGGGCAAGGCCTCAAGCACGCGGCGGCCGGCGGGAATGACCTAGGTGTTGATGGTCTGCGTCAGAGCTCGCGAGCTGCATCATCGGGGCTGAAGGAGCTCACCTCGCGGCCAATGCCGTCGCCAGGGATCAGGCCTGGGGAACGTCAGCTCGGATCGGTCGATTGGCAGTGGTGTTGAGCTCCATACCGATTCTCAATGCTCTGGTTGCTGCCATTGCGGGTGGGCTTGGAGGGGAAGCATGCGAGGCGTCGCGTCAGTCGAATATTTTCTGGGGAAGCTCGGCCGCCCGACTCGCCGTTGCCGACATCGGACTCGAGCCTGATAAACCCACCACAACACCTGGTGTGAGCGTAGGACGAGCACCACACGTACACATCGTCCCACCGGGAGTGATGGACTGCTCCGTCGCTGCACTCGACCAGCCTCGGTACGGCTCGGCTCAGCAGTTCCAGCTCATCGCTCAACCCTCCATTAGAAAAGCCCAGCGACCGTTCTGCTGCAACCTTGTTTACATGTTCAAAGGTCGCCCTCGACTATCTCCGTGCTTTAGCTTGGCGCTCTGCTACAGGATCTGCAAAATAAATACTGCTCTCGAGAAAATGGCGAGACCCGAGGATTTGGTGGCTTCAAACAGCAACGGTTCGTTGTGGATGACACGAATGGTCCGAGTTGGACCTGGCCCGCCTGCCCGCAGGCCTCTCTACTTGTTCATCCGGTTGTGTGCCCTCCTCGGTGCTCTACACCAATGAAGCCTGTCTCTATCAACCAAATTCTGCTACACATCATCATCCACCCATCAATTACGCGCTCCCAGCCTAGGCACATAGAAAGAAGCCGTCGGTGTCTTCAGCTCTTCCACCGAGACGAGTACGTGGTGAAACCTCACCCTTCAGCAAGAACAAGACATAGCTCTGTAATGCATTGCTTGTTTGGAGCTGCGGTCGATGCTGTGGATCAGGGCAAAGCAGAAAGGTGGGCTTTATACAGCGATGTAGGACGGCACCGCGGCGGCGGCAATCGCTATTGAGGCGGTCAGCTGCATTGCAGAGACCGCATAAATACTGGAAAGACTGCACGTGCGGTATCTGCAGGCGCGATGCGAATTTCTACAGAAACACGTGTTGGGGTTTCAGTCAGCCATTTGGTCCGACACCAAAATCGCGAATGGCATTTGCAGCGGTCTAGCCATACAGTGTAAATCTAATCATGCACAAGTCGAAGTTATTGCCGAAATAAAATGCAAATTCGAGACCATGCCCGCGGCGATCCACGTCCCACGCGTCAAAACAAAACCACCACCCGAAGAGAACCCCGCCAAAACCACCCACCCACAACGCCCTACGTGTCGAAGACTTTCCCCAAAAAGACAGTGCGAAGCGCCCACGACTCAATTGCCAGTCCCCAAACATCTGACACATCAGCACTAGCCAGCCCTACGTCTTTCTCCTGGCGGGCGCCATGAACGGCTTATTGACGCCACCCGTAACCCACCCCTGCACACTCCTCCTCATCCCCAGCGTCTTCTTCACAGCCCCCTGCCCGTTATTACCCGCCAATTTTCCTACCGAAGTCTGATGGAATGTCGCCGCCGGGACAGCATCTGCAGCATCCTCTCCAGCCCCATCAACATTATTCCCATCTTCCCCACCACCACCCTCTAGCACCTCATTTTTCTCTTCCTGTTCCCCATCAGATGCACACGGCGAGCTCGACAAAAAGGAATACGGCTTCCTCTCCCTGTATCCCGCAGCCGCCACCGCCGCCGACCCCTCTTCACACTCGTATTTCTTCCGCGCGGGCCGACCATTCAGCGGAGCCGTGCGCAGCCGATGCGCTGTCGACTTAAACGAGGACGACGGCACCCCCTGCAGGAGCGACCGCGACGCAGATCCACCAGCGGCAGGTGCGGGAGCGGTGGCGTCCCGATGCAATTGTAGGGCTGGAGGCGACAGTAAGTCGCGCGTGCGGCCCGGCACATTCTCGATCTCCTTGAGCGGCGGCGCCTTCGACGACGAAGACGACAACGAGGGCGCCGTTGCAGCGCGTTTCGTAGAAGGCTTGAGTCGTGACGGTGCCGCCGCTGCCGATGCTTGCTGGTCTTTATACTTCTTTCCGCGCACGAAGCTTATTGCATCTTGCACCAGCTCCTCTGGCGATGATGCGGCTGGCTTCTTGGCCATTGGCCTGCCAAAGAAGCTTGTGATGCTTCCCTGGCCGGGCGGAGGGCCGCCACCACCACCAGACCGCTTAGCACCACCGCCTCCCTTGCTGCTATCTTGGTCGCGCGGTGGACGTGCAGAATCCCTGGCTCGGGCCATGGCGTGTTCGTGCGCGAGCATTTTCTCCGCGCGCTGCAGCGCTTTGGCTTCGGCGGAGTCTTCCATCTCGCGCATCCGTGCGCCCGCGCTCATGAACCCGGATGTGGATACGGGCAGGGTTGAGTTCGAAATGGAAAATGAGGAGGGTTGGTCCATTGTCACAGAGATATTGCTTCCGGCAAGGGATACGGGGATGTAGTCGTTCGGGCGCCGACGCTTCGCGCTCGGCTCGTCGGGCCTGTCCTTGTTGAAGAAGTCCCAGGACTTGGGTTCGGGGGTCACATCTTCGCCGTCCAGCGGCCAGTAGTCATCTTCAATACGGTCGATGAGATCACGGCCTTGCCGGCATTCAGATTCGGAAGGGCATTCTCTCCGTAAGATTCGAGCCAGGTCTTGCGTGAGTGTGTACCTGAACTTCGGCCCGCTCTTGATGAAGAAGTTCTCAATCTTAGGAGCGGAGACGAACGGTGACAGTTTCGTGGATTCCTTTTGCGAGCTCTTCATGGGACAGCTCAGATAGAGAAGCGACTGTGCTCTAGTCATTCCAACGTACAGAAGCCGCCTCTCTTCATCGTGGTCTTCGGCCCTAGAATGTGGTATTGAGCCTTCGTATGCCGCAGGAATGAACACGACAGGCCATTCAAGGCCCTTAGCCGCATGAATCGTAGATATGGTGACCTGATCATTGGTGGCGCCCTCCTCTTGCTGGACCTCTGTAGAAAGCGCAACGTTTGCCAGGAAACGAGCCAGCTCGTCTTCTGCGCTTGACAACTCTCGTTGTTGTACTCCTTCGATCACAGGTAATGCCTCCTCACTCAGTCCATCTCGATCTCCCTCAGCCGTGGATACATCGGTAGCTTGGGCTATCAGCTCTTGGACATTAGCCCACCTGCCTTCAAAATCTTCAGGGTGAGATTTTTGGAGGTATTCCTGAAATGAGAGCATCTTCATGACGTGGGAAATCAGGTCCGGCAAGGTGCATGGGGTGGAGTTTGAGGCCAATATTTTCTTCTGAGAGGTCAGGATGATGTTGACAAAGGATCCGATTCCCTTCTCAGCCTGAGCTGACAGCTTCGTTTTTGGTTTTTTGCTACCCTGCGCCGCACCCAGGACAACGCTCCATAGGGAAACTTTCTTCTCCTCGGCCTCTTCCAACAGAGAATGGATCGTCTTATCTCCAACCTTCCGCGATGGTGTGTTAATGACGCGAGCAAGAGCATCATTATGATGAGGCCGGTTGATAACGCGAAGGTAGTCCAGAAGAAGCTTGACCTCGACACGGTCAAAGAACCGAAGACCACCGACCATACGGTAGGGAATTCCAGCTTTCCCCAGAGCCGATTCGATGTGGCGGGAAAGCGCGGCTGAACGAAGGAGGATGGCGTAGTCGGAATGATTCAGAAGCTTACCCGTCAGTGCCCGAGAGCGTTGAATCTCCGTTATAATCCAAGATGCTTCGACTGCAGCGGAGGGCAATCTCCGCAATACCGGCACCTCGCCGATACAATGTGTCGCGTATAATGCTTTTGTGGGGCGGCTTTCATCCTGCTCAATGACCTGTTGTGCTGATTGCAAGATGGCGCCGCCAGACCGGTAATTCTCTTGCAGAATAGAGACTACGGTGTCCGGGTAGTCTTTCCGCATAGTCTTGAGATTCTTGATCTCGGCGGATCGGAAACCGTAGATGCTCTGATCCGGGTCCCCGACAATAGTAATGTTCTTGCGGTATTGGGCCATGAGCCGCATAAGCTCATACTGCACGTGATTGGTGTCCTGAAACTCATCAATGAGCACCGCCTGGATATTTGACACGCATTCCGGGCGCTTCCGTAGGAGGTCCACGCAGCGTAGCAGAAGATCATCATAATCCAGAAGATTAGAGCCTTTTAGGGCTTCCTCGTACTCGGAGTAGATGGCTGCGAATTCCTGCTGCTCCGCAGTCTTTTGTGTGGTAGCATACTCATCGCAGCTGATGCTTCGAGCCTTGAGTCCGGAAATGCGTGATCGGGCAACACCTGGCTCGGTCCCGTATCCACGACGCTTGATGATGCGCTTGATAATCGCAGCTGAATCCGAAGAATCGGCGATGCCAAAGTTCTTATCAACGCCGATATGCTGGCCGTAGAAGCAAAGAAAACGACGAGCGACGGAGTGGAAGGTGCCAAGGATGAGCTTCGCCTCAACGCCATCCCCGACAAGGGCACGGATACGCTCTTTCATCTCTCGAGCGGCCTTGATGGTGAAAGTGCAGACAATGATGTTCCATGGCTTGAATCCGCAGTGCGATGTGAGGTATGCGACGCGAGCGGTAAGAGTCTTGGTCTTTCCGGATCCTGGAGGTGCAAGGACTTGTAGGACCGCGGCCGGGCTGGAGACTGCGCTTCTCTGAGCATCGTTTAGGCTGATAAGCAGATCATCCATGGGGTTGTTGGGGGAGCGAGCGTTGTTGTGGCGGAGATAATGGCATGCGGAGGCACGCGCCGATCGCTTTGCGCGTCGCCCGAATCCACGCGTGGGCACGTGATGCGCGCAAAAGTCAAACAACACAGGCGATGTAGGTCAACAATGCAGTTGAGCGGCGAGGGGCAAGCTCGCAAGAGTGTCGAATGTCTCTGAAAAACATTGCAATTAGTCCATACAGCACTGTCAAATACTGCAACCGTAGTACCCCTGTACCAGTGCCATTCCATGGAAACAGACGGAGAAACTGCGCCGACTCGCCGACCTCGCGCCCTTGATCACTACTTCTCACCTCACAATCTCTCTGTTCAGTGGCAAATCTATGAATCATTCATCATAGTCATCATCACCATCGCCATCAGCAGCAGTCATCGAATCTCTCTATGCAGTCTTATCGCCTTTGCCGAATCGTGAGCTTGCGGCTTCTGTCCTAGTATCTCTGCTCGACCTCACGGATTGCCTCCCGGAATTCCCTGACCACAATGTGCAGAACCTGCTTCTTCGTCATGAAGTACTTCGAAGAGCTATAATTGGATGGCGGCGGCTTGCGGTAGCTGACTAGGAGGACGAGAAGCTTGAACATCTCCTCGACCACCCCCGGAGTCTCGTTGGCCTCATACTGCGACGCTTTCTCCAAGATCTGCAGGAGATACTCGGCATTGGACCACGTATCCTGTCCATCGCGGGTGTCGCGGACCATCCTGTAGAACATTTTTCGAATGAGTTTCCCGCCTCCACGGCTCTGACCAGCAATACTGCTGAACTCGCCTTCCTTTGCGTCCTTGAAGATTTCGGAAATGTGGCTCTTGCCCAGGCGGGCCCGGAGTTGGTGAGGTGATGCGCGCTCCATAATATGACGGATTATGTCGCCTGCGTCTAGCTGACTCAATCCCTCGGCGACTTCATCCTCTTTGATACGCTTGGGCCTCGAGGCCAACGTCGTGATTTCATCGGGGTTGACGTCCCGCTCGCGCTTGCCGTGGGCGCTCTGTTTGCCGTGTTATGATGCGAAGAACAGTAATGCAGCAGGGTTGGTGACACTTACGCGGAACGCGTTGGCAGGGGCGCGCTTCGTCTTCTCGGCTTTGGTGTTGGCGCTGATGAGGATGTTTTGGCGAGGCATGTCTCCCGAACTGGTGCTTCGGGGTCTTGGGCCTGTGGAGGTTGACAGCGCGAGCCGAGCGCAGGTGGCGTCTCTCTGTGTCGATGAGTACGTGCTCACAAGAGCGGAGGCGGAAGCAGGAGCATCGCCCTCAGAACGTGCCCCTCGAGATGTGTTGGGTTGTGGCCCTGTGACATTGCGGTCCAGCGACGGCGGCGTGGTTGCGCTGGCTTTGGGCCAATCAAACCAATCAGAGCCGGGCTGGCGCTCGCCGGGGAGTCCAACTCACTCACGTCTAATGCTAACCACGGCGTGGGACTGATTCATCCACTCCAGACATGCTTATTCGTCACTGTTGTTCTTACTGCGTATTGTTTTAGTGTTCATGTTTCCAATCCAGGGGGCATTAAAGTTCTCCCTACATTCACGCACTTCTGTTCTTCCTCTCCACCAATTCGTTCAAGCACCATCACTCAAGCACAACATATTCCCCTCGCCTCTCTCGAACGAGGTACACAACATCATTAATCTTCAGACACGCCTCGGCACCCCCTCTTGACACGATCAAGAAATCATTGTCACCCCCCTTCGCATAACCAACACAAGAACTCAACGAGACCTTCCCACTCTCTCTGGCGCAAGCAAAACTTCAACCTCATAACACACACGTCATTTCATCCATGCCATCATTATGGTTGCGAGAAAAATCATGAATCCCGAGTCCATCATGTACGCCCTGAAGGAGAAGGGCCACAGAATCTTCATGAAGGACTTCCTTAGCCGCGGCCGTAGCTCCATCAACAGCCATCGCCAGCAGATCCATCAGACCATGGAACGCCGCACGAGGACCGCCGCCATACCATTAAATACAGTTAGTCCTACATCCATCACTCTCCTGTACTAAAACTAATATTCGCTGAGCTACACACTCCCAGGATCAAGACCGCCTCCCTGCCAACCGCCGCTGCGAGCTGGTACAAACGGGCCTTGAGCTCTTCGGCGCCGAGACGGCTGCCTCCGCTAACCAGACGATGGTCGTGGACGGTGTCCCCATGGAGCACGCCATCGGCGCCACGCAACGCAAGAAGGGCCAGAAGGTCCAGATCGGTCCGAGCAAGCTCATGACTTTAGGCGGTAAATGCGCAGCTGGGAGGGCCCGGTAAGCATCATATATTGGGTTCTTGACGTATTCCTTCTAATGCTCCAGAGGTGGTTGTGAAGCTGCAGGTGAAGGAGCCGCTGAAGGAGAGGGATCTGCTAAAGGCGAATGATCTGCAGAGAGAGAAAGACTGACGAAGGGCGGAGAAGCTGAGGGTGAGTATACGGTGCCCTATCCAACACGTCCGACTCTAGCCCGTGGCTTTTAGGTGGCGAATCCAAGGGAGGAGAGGGCACCAGAGAAGGTGCTGGCGTCGGAGCTGGAGTCGGAGCGGAAGCCAGAGCTGGTGTGGGAACTGGCGTGTGTTACGACACCAGCTGGAGGGGACGGAGGAAGAACGGCCCCACTCCCCAGAAAAGGCTCTGACCCCTCGGAGCGGGAAATCCTTAGTCCGGATCACGCCCCAAAAGGCAGAAGGTGGATCTATCACCCAGCGCACTGACCCTGGATCACTCGGCTCACTGGATCACGGTGAGCCAGCCAGTGATCCACCGTGATCCGACCAAACACCCTGTGTATATAGGCCACACTCGTTTACAGTAGATAGGACCCGACGTGGTCAACTTGTCAATTGATTTCTACCCCAATATTGTGCACGACCCTCCCCTGCCTACCGTCACGCCCCCCAGAAAGCCTAGGCTACCCGACGACACGCCTGCCCTCCCCCAGAAAGAGTAACGGCGTAACAGCGTGGGAGCAGGAGAAGAAGATAGTAAGGAAGAACAGGACAGAGAAGAGGGCAAAGGCGGTGAGGGTGAGGGTGGCGAGTCCTCTAAGAGTGGCGACTCCAGCTTGGAGGGTGAATCCAGTTTCAGCGCCGAAGGAACTACGGGGACCAGTGAGGCTCCCAGCAGCGGCGAGACTCAGGCAGCAGGTCAAGGCGACTCCAACCTCATCACCGCAGCGAGCACGGAGAAACGTGCTGACAAGACTACCGTCTACGCCGGTTGGTCTTTTTTTCGTTTGAGCCGTCGGCGTCTGTGCCCTGCTCTAGGCTACTACAGAACCCACGGATATTGCTTATTTCTTTATTTTTAGATACCTGCTTCAATTTATCCATATGGAAAGTAGAATATAAATGCCTAATTCTGTTATTCTCTTCTTATTCTCTAGTTGCTATAAGTGGGGTCTCGAATGGTAGCGGAAGATGGGCTGATCGGCTGGACCAACCTACCGATAATGTCCAAAAATGCATGCTATATTTGCTCGCACATCACAAGGAAACAACAGGCTACTAGCAGAAAGGGTCAGAATGACCTAGGTCAAAGACACAGCGGATGCCCACAGCAGCGCAAGCATTTTTCAACCGCCCCGCATCACGCTCGGTCCAGAGCGGACTCGACATGTCACCATCACGCCGTGCTCCTCTAGCGTCGCAAATTCGCCGAAATTATACGACAGCTCCAGCTCCAGGCACTCGAGAGCGGGGGCCGCGGCGACGTAGGGGAGCAGCACGTCGAGCACGTCGCAGGGCGGCCAGGGGACGCGGCGGCCGCACGCGGCCAGGGCTGAAGAGAGCTTAAAAGGACAGCAGCATCTTCATCATTGATGATGATGTACCAACAATTAAACAATGACTTAGTGGCATTACCGACCGCTCACATATAATCTAATATTTTCATACTAAATTATACAATTTCTCGCCCCGTCTATCCTGTAATTATGCGGCTTTAATGCCGAATACATCCCGGGGACACGTAGAGCCCACCCAACTGAAGCGTGGATGAGCCGTTGGGAAATGTTGTCTGTAACTGCATGAAGCCACCACCGAACGCGTCCGCCCATAAAATAGTAACTGGGATGTACACGCCTGCCTGTGCCTGAAAAGTGTATGTATCGGGATACACCGTCTGCCCGGTGCGTGCGAAATATGTGGCACGGATATTGTAGTTGCCCTCATGCCAATCAACCCAAGCCGCGGTTGAGTTTGAATTAACCCATACGTACTGGACGTCGTCTGTCCACGACGGCGTTGGCAAGAAGAATTTGTACGTTCCCGACTCCGGTGGCACGAAGTACCCGCGGTATATAATGGCCGTTCTTGATACACTTGTTGATGGCATCCCGTATAGGGCAATATTACCATCGGGTGTGAAAAACATCGGCTCGTATGGGCCGGTGTTGGGGCCGTAGAAGAGTGGCGGCAGCAAGGTTGCATTATCGTTGAAGTAGTCGGCCTTGAAGTTCGCGTATCCGGTATCATCTACACAATTTTGAGTAGTGCAGGGAACAGCGTTTGGTAAGCCCTGATATGAGAGTCCGGAACCACATTGTGGTACCAACGATGGGAAGGCAGGAGTGCCCGTCGCTGGCGCACCCGGGCATGGTGATACCACGATGTCCGTAGATGTAGTACCGTCAAGCAGCGTTACTCCCGCCGGATTCGTTATCGTGAATTGAAGATTCCCGCCGCCGTCCACGTTTCCCCAAAACACTCTAAAAGGGGTATAGGTTCCTGCTTGCAAAGTGATGCTATAGCTAACAGGGGCCTGGGTGTAGTAGATCCTGAAGTTCGCGTTCGAATTGGTGTAGCCGCTGATAGCGTTGCTTCCCACCCAGAGATAGACTATGTCGTCTGCGTTGGCGGCCGTAAACGTGTACGTTCCCGTAGTTCGAGCATAGAGGTAGCCTATATGCATGACGTTGATAAACTCTAGGCTGACGCTGGGCGAGTCGCTATAGAGAGCGTATTTGGTGGAAGCCGAGAACGGCCCTCCACCAATTCGCTTCGTTTGTCCCCAGAAAAACGGATCCGCAACGCTAAAGTAGCTCATTTGAATGTTTACGGCTGGCTGCTTCTTCCAGGGCTGGGACCAGGCGGCGTACAGCAGGCCCGAGTTATCCCCCGGTGACTGGCCATTGTTGTTATAACCGAACGTGCCTGTACAACGCGCGCTATCAGGCACCGTAGCAATGACTGTTCCGCCCAGAGAGACGGGGGTTCCTTGGGGCGCGACGGTGACGGTCGCACCGACGAAACCAGATGTGACTGTGGTGGTGGTAAAGTTCACTGGGTAGTAAACCGGAGTAAGCGCTATCTGTCGACAACCAGCAGGAGTCGAATACGTAAGGTACAGGACGCCACTGCACAAAGAGGCAATGATCTGCCCGTTCTGGCTGTTCGTAATATGGAGCGTCTGATCGGGCCAATACGTCGCCTGGACTGCGACTTGGGAAGGATTCACCGTGTCGAACAACAAAGGCCCACCCGAACCGCCGGTTTGCTGGGAAGAGTAGAGCGGTTGTGGATCCACGCCGCTCAACGGGCTGAGAGCGAGAGAGCCCGTTATGGAATCGAGGTAGAAGAGCGAGGAGCTCGTGAAATCACTGAAACCGACGGCCTGATGGGACGTTCCGGAAGACACGGGATTATTGACGCGGAGGTAACCATATACACTATGATTTCCGAAATCGGTAAGGAAGAGATGGAAGGGTCTTGGTGACGGCGATGCAACATTTGCAACAACAACCGTGGTCAAGAGTCCGCCAACTACGGTCGGCACTGTGCTCGTGAAAGCAGCTGTGCCTGAGGTTCGCGTGATGGTGGCATAGCTTGGGCTAGGAGGTACGTTGACAAGAGCAACAAGATTGACGTTCCCGAAGAGGTCCGTTTGGGGAAGGATTGTCGTGAACGGCGCGGTAGCACTCTGCTGAGTGATAGTGCTGCTTGAATTAGGACATCACCTTCGATTTTACAGCGTTTTTGCTTACCTTGTACTTGCTGGTGCGGATGTAATCGTCACTGTGTATACTTGAGACGGCGGGATCGTGACATATTGCGTTGTGGTGCTGGTTGGAGTGGGGATATGCAAGCACGAGCAGATGCTTGTAGTAAAATCCGCCGGAGAACCTGCCGCCACGCAGCCTAGTGCTTGTCGGCGATCGATGTTCTGTGTCTTATCGCCAGTAGTAATGCTAGCTGTCGATACCTGCGACGATATGTCCACCTACCATTGCTCGCATCAGCTGAGTGGACTACAAATGAAGGCGAAGCGGGAGGAGAGGTGAACGTACAGCCAATGTCGAGATTTCTTTCGACAAACATTGCGTCCCGCTGCAGAGATTGGAAGTCACAGGATCGGCTTGGTCAGGAATGAGTTGCTCAAGTGAATGGGCGTGGCTTTGCACTCTAAACAATAGAGTCTGGAGAAAAAGAGCAGCAATGATCATTATGATCGAGGGTAAGATCAAAGTTGGAGGGCTTAGGTTTGGAAGGGCGCAGTGGATCGCTGTGGGACGAGTACAATGATCTGCCTTCTGAGTGGAGTGCTGCGTATTTAACCGCGTATCGTGTACCTCTACAGCTTTGAATATTTGGATATTTCCGCCGGAAACGTTGAACTGAACAGGTGGGACACGTCGGCGCGTCTGCTGAAAACGTTATCTGGGCGGTAGGGCGTGAAGCTTGAGAACAAGAACAAATGCAAAGCGCCAGCCTCGACAAGCCGCACGCAATGCCGCAAGCAACAGCTTTGATGTGATGGGGAGGCCACATGCGGAATCCCTGTATGGACACTCGCGCAAGAGGCTATTTTTTTTTTTACGCTGACGCGATGGTGTACCCCACATAAACTGCACAGGCGTCTGCACGCAACGTAGCACCATCAAGAGTACTCTTATCCACTGCGGCCAATCGTACGGTAGCTCCATGAGATGCTACCATAGCCCACTACATCCGGCATATGGCCATCGAGATCTAATTACTACCCAATGGCATTTCTGACGCGCCCGCTGCGATCGATCAAGCTCGGGCGGTGCGTACCCGCCACCCCGCCATGTCGCGCATGCAGAACTGGCGATCAAGCAGTTTTTGTGGTTGCTGATGCAAACTTAGGCCGGCACCAGAGTACCGCTGGGACGGCTCAACCACTCTGCCCTCTTGTAACATGAATTTCACGGCTGCATGCACATCAGAAATTTGTGGTAACGCCGAAAGCGAGGCGAAACCCGTCCTTTGCCTGTCCTGCGTTGTAGGTTCGGGCGCGTGGCGGGGTATCCCGCAAGCTGGGGCCTCCCTTGCGCCTGGGCCGGTACACTCGAGAACGCTATGGCCGCAGGCGTATCGATCGTCAGTGCAGGGCCAGGGGTTAGTGGGCGTGAGGCTAGAGCCAGGATAACTGGTTGGCTGAAATGGCTAATTAAATCCATCTCGTGCAAAATGCGCTAACAACGAGCATGTCAGCAACCACAGTTTGAGCTCTCCAGCCGAACGTTGCGAGCGCAGGGGCTTGCCTTGCACGCATTTCTCAGCCGAATCCGGATGCACGAGCTATAGCAGCAACTTCTCTCCTCTTATTGGCATGCGGCTTTACCGTGCCTTGGGTCGATCACGCCGAGCACGAAATCTGGCCTACGACCGATGATAGTACCCGCTTGGTTCAGCCGCGCTTGAGGCACTCTAAACTGCGTTTATCCCTCCAAGCCGACAAAACGAGTCACACATAATTATAGGGAAATTTACTTTCGGCGATTGTGTCTCCTTTTCACTTCTTTGCCTCCTACCCGCACTATCAATTACTGCGATTCGTATGATTCTAAAGGGAGCAGTTCTTATTCGCGCTATTTGAAGTTTACTTATAAACTAGAGCGCGTACACCACCCAGCTGAAGCAAGTAACGTGCAGTGCTACACAATGATTGCCAGCTTTGCGTTATGCAGACCCTCAGAGACTTTCGGCGGCGATATTCTCCTAGCACTAAATCAGTCGCTGGAATACACATTAGAATGTATACTCCACTACATACTGCCTCACGCTTCTTGAACGGAAATACGTAGCTCGTAACAGTCGCGGAAAGGGCTGTATTGGATACGTAGACGGTTGTGCACCTGTAGCAGTCAGATATCCTTCCTCAGGCCGTCTTGTATCACGAGCACCTACACTGTCGCTGTAGGAATGCTCAGAAACTGGCTACAGTATTGCGATCCTTGGGCATTATTCAAACATCCGACAGGCTGAGTTTGAAGAGCGCAAAATGCTGGGTCTATGGTTGAGAAGAGCGCTTTCATCTTGGGGACTGGCACGCCGGAAATATGGACATGAGCAGACCCCAGTCCGGCAAGTGGGAGAATTGACAAGAGTGATTTGGCAGCGCGCATGGTGTAATGATAGTAGATGCCGCAGTTGAGTCTGTTATGTTGTTGGCTATCGACCACAGAGTGCCGTGGTGCTCTCTTTATATACCACGAACGTGCCGTTAGAATTTGCAAGCAGCTCCGTAACAGCCTGGACAGCACATGCTAGCTGGATGAGCCTTTTCCGGAAACGATACCACGAACACGAAATGTGATTGCCCATAGGCCGCAACCCGAACCAGCATCACAATTGGATTGAGCCAAAGCTTCGCTCTTGCAAACGGGATGAGATATCCAGCAATTAAAGACCCGTCTCATATGGTAATGCGCTCAAACGGCATCCATGGTGAGCTTGATGAACATTAACTTCCGCGACTTGTTCTCCTTACCATTTCTCATCAAGCGTTGCTACACTAACGGCAAACGAAAAGCATAAAGCACATTTCTATCGCATACCCAGGCATTTGCGTGCCACATCAGGAGTATTTCGGCATCCTGAAAACGTCTACATCGCAGGAGCTTCTTTGGGTACCATGGACCGAACGGGTGTTCATCCGAAAACGGGAAGTGCTAGATTGCGTATGTGTTTCTAGCCAACGCTAGCTTCGCTCGTGGCAACTCATGCTCTGATAGATGGCTTTTACCCAATCATCTACGCACTAACCGCTTCGCATTCATCTAGTAGGAAGCAGAACACGCACTCCTGCAATCTATGTGTAATGCAGGCCGCGAAGACAACATTTTATTAAGTGAACCGAAAAGTGGTATCGTCGGATAGCATATCAAAACGAGCTATAGAACAGCGTCTTTTAGCGATCGTGGAGCCGGTTACCAAGGGGTTGACAGCTCTGTGTCGCACCACGAGAGCTTCGCATCTGCTTTCCGCCAGCCAGCGGTGAGTCCTTCTGCTAGCATGCTTTAAGGCTTCAGACACAGGATCGCTTATAACTGTCATTGCAAAGTCTGAACGCTCTACTAATGTCACCGACAGTGGGCATATGCAATGCGTGCAAACTCCGCGGCTACATGAGAAATCTCACGGGAACGTAAAAGCATGCAGGACGACGCCTCTCCACGTGAATATCTTTCCTAGTACGCCTGGACCCATTCGCCGGTTCTTATTGCCCTTGTGCGTAGTTGACCCCCATCCCACCCCAAAAAAAAGGAAGGAAAAACAAAAACAAAGCCCATAGTTGTTTCCGGCTACCGAGCGGTCTGTAGAGAGCCGGCGTTGTTGTTGTTTTCAAACATTTCATGAGTTCGGAAATATCCGCTCACTCACCGATCCACAATGGCCATTCAAACTGACTTGGTGAGCGCCGGGATTATCATTCATCAAAGGATTTTCCGCAGCTGATTTTAGATCTATGTCTTCATCGAGATTTGGCTAAACTCTTTTGATCCTTCACTCCCCATCGCTTCAGATGATGGAGGCCAGAAGTTCATCGTTCGCTCAGCAGGACGCAAATATCTGGCTAGAAATACAGAGAAGCCGGCGACATTCCATTACTGGAATTTCTCGCTTTTGAGTCACCAGCGCAAATCAGCTGTGGCTGATGTGTTACCCTTTCGCTGGGTTGTTCCTCTTTTCTATTACCTATTATCATGACTGAAAGTCTTCGACGGTATAAGCCTGTCAACACTACTGCATGGGCTTGAAAATTAATGTTCGAGTATATTCCAACTCCAGAGATCAACATGCGAAAACACGAGATATGCTTCGTAGGTTTTAGATCTATCGTTCGGCAGACATGCTGATCTGTCATGCCGCGTGCAAAAAAGTGTAAATACCTGCAAACTTGAGAGGCACCAAAGACCCTTTGAGCGGGAACTTTTTAGTCAATTTTCCAAGGGGTAAACTGCCTTCAAAAATGGGGAGAATTTTCTATATTTGCAGAATATAACGATCGTCTGTTGTAATCAAGACATCAATGCTGTTCGCTGACGGACCATGCACCAGGGATCCGGAGATGATGTCGGGTAACACACTTGGAAGCAATCTTCACGCTTATCTGAGTTGTTGCAGACCCTCAATACCTGATAGAGTAACAGCGAGTGCAATAACTCAGCATGTTGAAGCTCGGCCGGAGCTCAAAGAAGAAACTGCTTTGACTGCACCAAAGCAATGGCGTATGTACGGTCTAATCTTACCCTGAAGCCGTGCCGAATCACCCTTGCCGCTCAAGAATGCCAACAAATATACGATTATCAGGGCCTGGGGAAAGAAAAATAGCAGCCAGAGTCCTGCAAATTCCTTTTATTGTTGTGTGCATCATCCCTTTGTTACTAAAAATGCGGGAACGCTCACAATTTCCCAAAGGAAAGCCAAAATCCATTGCATGCCGGGGAGTTTTCGCTCCTGCTTCCTCTCAACCCTTGGTGTGAAAAAACCAAAAAAGTTGGCATTGGCAATCCAAGGAGGAACGAGGGGATGCATGGGTGTTTCCGGACACTCTAACTCGATCAGGATGTGGCAAAATTGCAGATGGTCGCAAGACTCGGGTCCAGGAAGCCAGTGGTTCTATGCTCGCCTGCATAGCTACGAAAGGCCCTGCCGCTGCTGGGAAAAGCTATTCAATGAGCCCATCTCCGTGCGCATTTGGGTTCTCTTCGGTCGGTCCTCTTGCTGCGGCGTTTTGTTATACCTTGGCCCAGGCCTACTTTCGCTTACCCACCGATCTTAATTAAGAAGCTTTCGCACGAAGAGTCGCGAAGACTGTAAGTACGGTCAACGCATACACTCTTGAATACGGAGCAGCATGATTTTGCGCGGCCTTCTGGCCGGGATTCTGGCTTCGCCTGCCGCGGGCGGTATCCTATGGCCTCGCGGTCAGCAGTTGCGCCCACCGGTGACCGTCCTGAATCCCGACTGCGTTGTCGAGATTGATATTGGCGCCACGGTATACGAGCAACCAGTTGTAGTTCGCACGTCCGTGTCCTCGCCCACGACATTGACAATTGGCGCCGGTGCAACCATCACGGTCACTGCTGCCGCAGCTATCAACACAGTCGTCACCATCGTTTCCACAACGACAGGCACACAGACAAGGACGAGAACTGTTCGCAAGTCGGGACTTGGAATTACCTCTACGACCACTCTCCACAGCTCCCCGGGCCAACCTATCCCGACTACCTCTTACTCTATTACCGCCACTCTCACAAGTACTGCTTTTGGTCCGTCCCTGCCCTCTATCCCTGCTGAGTCCTTAACTGCAAGTGGGTCATTACAGCCTGTAACACCCAATATCACTTCTCTGTCGCCTGAAGAAGGCACAGTGTCCGCCTCGTGGAGCTTCGTATCTACCATCTCCACCCGCGAGCTTTCGGCCAGCTCTGGGATTTTCGGCTCACTGTCAAGCCTTACGTTATCTCCGCTAGCGTCCAATGAGGCCACAACTGCTATCATTTCGGAAGCCGCAGTGTCGTCTGTGATGGGAACGGCGACATACCTGGGTGGGACGGTGCCAACAACGATAACGGTTGGCTTGGCAACTACCTCCGAAGTTCTTGTTCTGGAGCCAACGACTGCTCCGGTTTTATTTTCAGCCATCTCCACCGTAACCTACACAACGGTGTATGACGGGCCAAAGATTTCTGCCATTACCATTCTCCCGCGATCTACGGGTGACCCTGCCACGGTGATTGTCCAACTGCCAAACACTGGATACTTTTCCAAATCCTCTTCCAATGATGTCTCGGTTTCCGGTACTTCTGTTTCCACGTCGGCGAGCGCAAGCGGCTCTTTCGGCTCTGGAGCTTCCATCGCCTATTCTGCTACCTCTCTAGGTCCCTTTATCACCCAGTCGTACTTCGGACCTACTGCCACAACAGTCGTCGCTTCGCAGAGTGGTACGACGTACATCTTCTCACTCGTGCCTGCAACAGTTGCGAGCTTCTACGGTCCCACGGCAACCTCGACATACACGGCTGGCTACAGCGGTGTTACGATTGAAACTCTGACTCTGCTACCCTCCGGGACCGCGACTGACGCCACCCTGATCATTGAAATTCCCACTGCCCTTCCGCCAAGTATTCTTAGTACTAGCACTTCCGTCGCCGTGACATCAGAGCCACTTATTGTAGGCTCTTCGAGTGGCGCTTCGATCAGCACCGGCAGCATGGGACTTCCTTCCATCACCGGCGCTCCGACGGACATAGTGACTCTACCATACATCGGAGGATCCACGATAACTACCGTTACTCTGTCATCCGGGCCCACGTCCGTCAAGATCGTCCTGGCCCCGGTCGCCGGGCTGACCACGTTCATAGGTGCAACTGCCACCGACACGTTCACAATCGGTTATGGCGGATCCACAACAGCAACCCTCACCATCCTACCCACCGGCACAAGGACCGAGGCGACCCTCCTCGTCGAGACACCCATTATGACAGCCAGTACCTCTCTCAATGACAAGTCTACAATCACCAGCCAATCGAGTGCGTCCGTGGACACCTCCGTGCCCGGTGTCCTGACGTATCCGTACATCACTGGCACAATTACCACGACTTTGGTGCTTACGGCTGGAAGCGCGCAGCAGCAAGTTGTCCTAGTTCCGGCTACTGACATTAGCACCTTCACGGGCCCTACTGCTGGCGTCACATACACTGCTGGATATGATGGGTCAACAGCCACGACACTGACAGTTTTGCCCTCTGGCACGACTGCTGAGGCGTACTTGGTCATTGCCACCGCTAATCCCAGCACAACCTTCTCCCCTTCCTACAGCATTACAGTCTCTGCACCGTACATCAGTGGCCCGACTGTCACTACGATCAGCACTACTACGGACAGTGTGGGCGTCACGTTTATTCTCACCCCTGCGACTAGTAGCTTTACTGGGCCGGTTGCAACCCGCACGTGGACGATTGGGTACACTGGAGATGCGATCACTACGCTCACTCTTTTGCCCACGGGTTCGGCGACGGAGGGGACCGTGATTGTAGAGACTCCGTTCGGAACCGCCTCACTGTCTACAAATCTAGGGACGAGCACTTCTGGGCCATCAGCAACTGAGCCTTTTGGCCCAGGATATACCATTTCGAGCTCTTCTGGCTCGCAGTTGTCAGAAATTAGACCATCGGCATCTGGCTTGTCTTCGTTTGCTTCCGTTACGTCTGGCCCGACGTTGACTGTGCCGTATATTGGCGGAACTGCCATTATAACGGTGACAGCAACCTACACTGGCGGTAGCAGTACGCTTGTGCTCATGCCTGCTACTTCATTGTGGTCGGGTATCGTCGATCCTCTTACAACTTTCACTGCGGGCTATCTTGGCACATCCACAGCAACTCTGTTTATTGTCCCGACGGGTACACAGATTTTCGGTACCGCCATCATTGAGACGCCGCTGCTCACAGTTCCCGCTTCGGCGCCGCCATCCCTCACAGGAGCGCCTTTGGCTCCTTTAGGTATCACCCAGCCTTACATTGGGGGGACAGATGTTGTTAAGGTGACGCTAATCATCGATGGCACGCTGACTACAATGGTCTTGATTCCTGCCACGGCTTCGTTTACTGGCCCTGTGCAGACAACCACCGCCTTGACTGCTGGCTACACTGGCTCAACTTATGTGACTGTGACGCTAGTACCGACTGGCACTGAGACTGCCGGAACCGTCTTGATTGAGACGCCAGCTTTAACGGGTACTGCTCCGACTTCAATGTTGTCCATACTGAACGGCCCTATTTCTGTGTCTACGCCAATACCACTTTCCAGTTCTATTTTGCTCTCTGTATTCGCGAGCATCACCCTTCCGTATATTGGCGGCACCGATGTCTTGACGATCACGCCTACTATCAGCGGCACCACGACCGCCATCGTGATTACCCCCACCATCACTGTGTTTAACGGCCCACTCGCAACAACAGCTCTAACGGTCGGATATCCAGGCTCTACCCCAAATATTGTCACCATAGTTCCAGCTGTCTCCGGTGGCGAGGGTACTGTTGTCATCGAAACTCCGTTCCCCGCTTCTGCTGGCTTGTCTCTCACTGGAACCCCTGCGGCGGCCACCCCATCTGGGGCAATCACAGCTGGCGTTCTCATCCCGTACATCGGCGGCGACATCACAACAACAATCACCCCGGTTATCAACGGTATCACTACCACGCTGGTATTAACCCCAGTTCCTCCCTCAATTACAGCCGACATTACCTTCCCCGTTGCCTCCAACGTTATCACTGTCGGTTATCCCGGCTCCATGACGGTCACTCTGACGCTTATACCAACCATTTCTGGAGGCGAGGCTACGTACGTTGTCGAGACGCCTACTGCCATTAGCTCTGTTACCTCCTCTTATGGCCCGACCGTATCAGAATTGCCCTCAGGTGCAGAGACAGCGAGCTCAGCGCCTGCTTTGACTCAGCCGTACATTGGCGGCAATTCAATCGCCACCATCACGCCCACGATTGGCGGTGCACCGACCGCGATTGTCATCATACCATCTGCTGGTGCTACGTGGACTGGTCCAATCGCGACTACGATTACCATCGAATACTCTGAAACTGAGGCATCAACTCTAACACTGCTGCCCACAGGCTCATTTACGGCCGGCACAATCCTTATCGAGATACCTACGGGGTTTCCGTCCAGCATTTTTAGCAGAAGCGCATCTGGTGACAGCTCGAACATGGCATATCCTGCGACGACTGCATCCTTGGCCACGGGATCCGCAAACTCAGTGGACTCAACTCGGAGTATCTCCTCTTTGGGCTTGACGCAGCCATACATTGGCACGGGAAGTCTGATTTCCATTATTACGCCTACGGGTAGCGGATTTCTCACGACTATAACCATCAGCCCGTCGCTGACCACGTTTACTGGACCGTTGGCAACCGCAGCACTAACAATTGGGTATTTCGGAACGGCGACTTCGACCTTGACGCTTCTGCCGACTGGGACGCTGACTGAGGGAACTCTGGTAATCGAGACGCCATTAACGACTGCACTGTCTATCGCTCCAGCGGCCCCAACGGCAGCTTCATCCGCTGCTGCATTTGTGCTCACGCAACCATATATTGGCACCGGCACTAATGTGGCTATCATCACTCTCACAATTGGCGGGTCACTCATGCCCTTGGCTATTACTCCAACTCTTGCGGCTTTCACTGGGCCTTTCGATTCCTCGATTCTCACAATCGGCTACGCTGGAACGACAACGTCAACCCTCGTGCTTCTCCCGACGGGGTCTCTCAGTGAAGGTACGATCGTTATCGAAACACCCACAGTTTCCCAGATCTCCAGCTGGCCATATCCGCTAGCTTCATCCACTACTGCTCCGGGATTCACGCAGCCATACATAGGCACTTCGGTTGGCACGGGCATCACGACGATCACAGCGACGATAGGCGGCTCCCCTACGTCTTTCGGTATCACTCCCACGAGCGCCGTGTTCACTGGTCCGTTCGCCGTGTCGGCGATTACAATTGGCATTCCTGGAACCACGTCTGCCTTAATCACACTTTTGCCGACTGGATCTCTCACCGAGGGAACTTTAGTAGTTGAAACACCCACTGGTGCTATCACCCAGCCGTATGTGGGTGGCTTGTTCGTCACGACCATCGTCCCTACAATAAACGGTGTGCCTACCGCACTCGTAATTAGCCCGACTACTCTCCCGCTCTTCGGCCCCCCAGCCACAACGCTCACCATAGGCATTCCAGGCACAACGTCCGCTCTGCTCGTCCTCCTACCTACCGGTACGCTCACTGACGTCACCCTGGTGGTTGAAACTCCAACCGGCTTCGCCGTCTCACGATATCCCTCCGCCGCTGGCTCAGAGTCATCTCTCAGCATTAGTGCTCCCTTTTCCGTCACCAGCGGCCTGCCAATATCATCCGGCGGCGTCGCCACCCTCCCCTATATCGGCGGCACCACATCCACCACGATCACACCGACAATTAACGGCACGCCAACAACGCTCGTGCTTACGCCCACAGCCAGTGAATCCCTTTCCATGGATTTTACGCTGCCGCTCGCTTCGCAAGCTCTGACGGTGGGGTACCCAGGCAGCACGATCTCGTCATTGACTATCCTGCCAACGTTTTCAGGCGGCGAAATGACACTGGTGATTGAAACGCCGACAGCTGGTGTTACGGCCGCGTCGCAAGGCTCGATCACGCCAGGTCCAACGGTTGGGTATATTGGGGATTCGACCGTGCAGACGATCACCGCAACGGTTGACGGCACCACATCTGTCCTCGTCATCACACCGGTCTCTGCGTCCTTCAGTGGCCCTGTAGGGTCCAGCACCCTTACGGTTTCTATCCCTGGAACACTTCCGCACACCATTACGCTCCTGCCCACAGCTTCTGGTCTTACTGGCACGGTAGTGGTAGAGAGTCCGACGGGAGGCTTGCCGGCATCTGCCGGGGCTTCCGCTTCGCTGGTCCCAGGCTCATTTATCAGTCCATCTGTATCCGGCGCCACGGCCTATCCTGCTACTGCTTCTCTTCCCGAAGGCATTTCACTCCCGTATGTCAGCGGCACGACAACTCTCACGATTCCAATTACCCTGAGCGGTAGTACGGGCTTTATTACTTTAGTCCCAACAACGACTTTATACATAGGCGATGTTGATCCGTTTACGACTTTCACCATTGGTTATGGCGGAAGTACGACCTCTATACTTACTATTGTGCCGACTGCCCCTGGTAACGTTGGTACAATTGTTATTGAGACGCCGGCAGCATCAAGCACATTTACTCCTGCACTCCTGCCAAGCGGTATCTCGCGGTCGTATATCAGCGGAACAGCAACCATTACGGTGCCTGTGACGATCTCTGGAGACACGACTGTTATGACCCTTATTCCGGCATCTGAGGCGTACTCAGGACCCATCGATCCGCTGATCACCATTACAATTGGGTACTCTGGCATCAGTACTTCGACTCTGACTATTATTCCGGACGCCCCTGGCCAAATGGGTACCTACGTG
The DNA here is from genome assembly GCA_022204955.1 of Macrophomina pseudophaseolina. Lineage (NCBI taxonomy): Eukaryota > Fungi > Ascomycota > Dothideomycetes > Botryosphaeriales > Botryosphaeriaceae > Macrophomina > Macrophomina pseudophaseolina. Next base: position 27,665 of record JAJJID010000023.1, read on the forward strand.
GTCGAGACGCCTACTGCTGTAGCAAGTGGCGCACCCGTTGTGCTTACTGGTACTGGCGCATCTATGACCTCTTCTTCCGGCATCACTGCCGCTCCCACTCTTAACCCTTCCATTGCTACCGGCAGTGCTCGTCCTTATATCGGCGATTCGAGAGTGGCTACTCTCACAGCCCTAATCGGAGGCGGCGGTTCTCCTTCCGTATACACCATCACGCCGGCCACCATCTCTTCTTACAGCGGTTCGGTCGATCCGCTCAACACTATGACAGTTTATTACCCGGGCACCACGACCAAAACACTCCTTCTCCTACCCACTGGCGCTGATACTGTCGCCACCTACCTCATCGAGCTCCCAGTCACCGGCAGCGCGCCGCTTATCAGCACCGCACCCACGGCTTCGCTCTCGCCGCCTGCTTATGCTTCTTCGACCATTGCCGGACGTCAGTACCAGGGCGACAGTACAGTTGCAATGATCACACCCATAGAGAGTGGTACAGGTCTGCCTACAGTCTTTATCATCACGCCTGCCTCAGCTACCTTTACTGGACCGATTGATCCAGTGACGACGTTGACGGCTATTTACCCGGGTGTGAGCACGAAGACCTTGACGCTGCTCCCCACTGCTAGTGAGACATTTGGCACGCTTCTTATTGGCGTCCCAGCGGCTACAATGCCGAACTCTGGTTCGTCTGCTGCGAGTTTGTCGATTGGTATGGCAACTGTGCCTGGCTCCGCTGCATTGAGCTCAGAAGCATTAGTTACTACTGTGCCTGTACCGGCCATTGCCGCCTCCAGATCATATCTGGGAGACAGAACTTTGGCCACCCTAACGGCTTCAACTGGCTTTGATGCTCCGCTTACTGCGTTAACGATCACCCCGGCAATTGGGCCCATGACCTACGCTATTGATCCATTAACTACTTTGACGGCAGGCTACCCCGGCCTCACTGTCAAGACCCTTACACTACTTCCTACCAGCGGTGGGTCTCTCGCAACCTACCTGATCGAGATACCGAACACATCCATCACAATCGCACTACTTCCTACGGCTACAGCGTCGGGAACATATATCGGCGATACGACCGCTGGTGTCATTACCGCGTCTGCTGGCATTGCTGGTGCTCCTACGGCTCTGAGGCTAGACCCATATACGGGTGCGTCGTTTAGCTTCACTACCGATCTCTTGACCACATTAACTGCTGGCTACTCCGGCAGCACTACCAAGACACTTACGCTATTACCAACAGTCTTGGGTGGTTTGGGGACAATTATTCTCGAGACACCGACTGGTAGCAGCTCCGAGCAGTCCACAGCTCTCAGCTCCACTCTGGCCACAGCATTTACCCTCAACGGTGCAGGACTGAGCAGTGCTTCCTCCGCCATCTCATCAGTCTTTGGCGGTAGCAGTGAGGCTACTAGTGGATCCCAGGTTTCTATTGCATCCGCATTTCTGTCCAGTTCTTCGAACCCAGGCGGTTTGTATCCCAGCGGCCTTCCCCTCTCCACAGGCTATTCCAGCTCTGGCACGCCTGTCCAATCTGCCACGTCCTTCACTACGGTTACCATTGGCTATAGTGGCATGGCCACCAACATCCGCACTGCACCTGTTGGAGCCGATGGCGTTGTCACCGTGGTGGTTGAAACTCCTAGCACCGGTAGTAGGCCTTCAGCGTTAGTGACATCCTTGACTACTATTACTCTTGGCTATACTGGTTCTATAGCTACAACTCACACTGAACCTGGTGGCTCTAACGGTTTCGCGACCGTTGTCATCCAAACCCCTGCGATCAGCGGCCTTTCTCTCTCCTCGTACCCCTCCATCTCTCCCATCACTACCCTGACTATTCCGTATTCCGGACTTGTCCCCATAACTACGACCCTAAGCCCTGGTATTGATGGGCTTGTAACGGTGGTGGTTAGCGAACCCTCAACGGCCGCGCCGAACGTTAGTCCAACGTCGACGACGTACTTAACGCTACCATTCAGTGGAACGGTGGCAGTAACGACCACCCTGCTGGCCGGGCCGGACGGTGTGGTGTCTGTAATTGTCTCGACGCCGTATATTGAGAGCGCTGTATCAACTGGAGCTCCCGGTACAGGTCCATCAGGCCAGCCTAGCAGTCCCATGTCGCCCCCTACGACTCTACCTGTATCAACTACCACCGTCACCAGCGGTTATACTGGCTCTGCAATCTCCGCCACAACTCTACCTGCTGGGCCTGATGGCGTTGTCACGGTTGTCATCAACACGCCTCCCGGCTTCACTCCTGTGTCCACGATAACAACGGCCCGTGGATACAGTGGCGTCAGTGTTCAGACTACTACACTTCCTATCGGAACAAATGGAATTGAGACTGTTCTAATTGAGATTCCATTCTCGCCCGGTGCTTCCTTTTCAGGCACCTTGTCTGGTACTCTGTCTGGTGCATCGTCAGTCTCGCCTCTTCGGACCACCTCAATCACGCTTGCATATAGTGGCATTCTTCCAATAACCACGACTTTTCCGGTTGGCTCCGACGGCGTACAAACTGTTCTGATAGAAACACCATTCTTTCAACTCCCGGGCACTTCAAATCCTTCGGCGACTGTGGAGACAACCATCACTTCTGGTTATAATGGCACGGATATCATAACCACCACTCTCCCAGTGGGACTTGAAGGAATCGCGACTATCATTGTCCAAACGCCTGAGACGGGCCCAGCTGCTCCTGGTTTACCTACTTCCGGTGGCTCTACATCCGGCGCGTCTGGCTTCTTCTCGCTTGTTGCGACAGCAACTGGTCCCTCGCGCTCTATAGAAGTCCTGGTACTCACCACAACCATGACCAGCGGCTATACCGGATCAGTTATTACGACTGTGACCAACCCCCTTGGGGACAACGGTGTCGTCACTGTCCTCGTCGAGACACCTCTTGAAACCAGCACTCCAGCAGGAATAACTCTGCAGTCCTTCTCCAACTCCGCGACTTCAACTGTTGAACCGTATATCTCCTCGCAACAATACTATGTTGGTACGATTCCGTTGACTGTGACTCCCACTATCGGTGGCGTCCCCAGGATCCTGGTGCTGCTTCCTTTGCCCACCGCTTTCACCGGCCCAATTGCGTCGGCTGCTGTCACTGTCGGCTACGATGGTTCAATATTAACTACTTTGACGCTGCTGCCGACTGCCTCTGGTGAGCCTGGAACATTGCTTGTCGAGACGCCGACCGCTGGTCAGAGCCCTTCTGTGGTAAGCCCTAGCAGTCCTACTATCGGTTCAGGGATCTCAGGATTGCCAATCCCAGCCACTGGAATTACCACTGCTACCATTGGCTACACAGGAAGTCTTTTCACCACAACCACAATCTTGCCAACTACGTCCGGGGGCATCACAACTGTCCTGATTGAGACTCCGTTCGCGTCACTACCTGGTGAAGTTCTGTACACTTATACACAAACGTCCGGCGCCAGTGCTTACACTTCTACATTGACCTCGGTAACCTCGGTCAACTCCTTTTCTAGCTCTACCATTACTTATGTAATCATAAACATTCCAACTAACGCAGCTGGACAACTAACTCCGCTTGCGTCCGGTGCTCCTAGCATAACCACGACAACCGTCCCTGTCACCACTCTTACTGCCCGGTCAACCATTACGCAGCTGCCTCTGACTCCAGGCGGTCTCACTACTGTTGTTGTCCTCGATCCTGCCTTGGGAGTTTCCCAGCCGCCAAGCAGTTCGTTAAGCTCCGGCAATTCTCAACCATCTAGTCAATCAATCCCTGCTAGTTACGGCATCACCACAATCACAAGAGGCTACAGTGGCCTAATAGCCCAGACATCAACAATCTTTCCCTTATATCCTGGTGGAGGCACTACTGTGCTTGTCGAAACGCCTACTCTATTTGGCCTTCCGGCAACTGGGGCAATCTCTGCTCAGTTTACTGGTCCAGAGAGCTTTGGATCAACACTCAATGGCGCAGGTATTACCACACTCACAAGCGGCTACTCCGGTCTTAGCGTTACAACCATGACGATCCCTCCATCTCTTCCAGGTGATCTTACAACCGTGCTTATAGGAACACCTACTGTGTCCATGGCAGGAAGCCCTAGTCTAACGGTTTCTTCACCTGGGTCTACTCCATCTGGAGCCTCACTGACCGGAGCGACGCCTGGAGCCACTGGCATCAGGACGGTAACCACTGGCTATAGCGGTCTTGTTACAACTACAACCACAATCATGCCATCTCTGCTCGGAGGCCTTCCTACGGTTCTAATCCAGACTCCTTATAGCTCAACTCCAGCTGGCCTCAGCGCCTCTGCTTCTTTAATTGGCGGTATGACCACTATAACCAGTGGATATTCCGGGTCCGCCACCACTACGGTAACCCTAACGCCAAGCGCATCGGGAGATGCCACTACAGTCCTAGTCCAAGTGCCTGCCACCGCGCTGACTGGCATTACCACTCTGACCTCCGGCTATGCAGGAAGCGCCGTCTACACGATGACATTTGACCCTGCCAACTCGGGCGAGCTCAGCACAGCCGTCGTGTACACGCCCACAGGGCTCCCTCTTTCGGGTGCTCCTGGCCTTGTCACTGTGACGCAGCCGTACGATGGCTCTGTTAGTACAACGTATACGGTCCTGCCGACCAGTTCTGGGGGCACGACGACTGTATTTGTGGATATACCTCGCACTGGTGCCCCTATACCTGGACCTTCTTCTACTGGGTCTATGCTGCCAAGTGGCTCGATTTTCGTCGTTGGTACCTCATTCTCCGTCACACAGTCTATTCCTGCAGCTGGTGGAATTACAACCATCACTTCAGGATACTCGGGTTACCTCCCCACTACAACTACAATTCAACCATCGCTCCCTGGAGAAATCACAACTGTGCTTGTTGGGATGCCCTTCAACGCTATCCCGTCTGGTGCAACTGCAGGAGGCATCACGACCATTTATAGTGAATGGCTGCAACCGACACCATATACACAGACGTACTTCGGAACTTCCGATGGACTCATGACTGTTTATATCTACACTCCGTTCAGCACGCCCTCTCCTGGTGCCTCAACTCCCGTCCTCGGTCTCACAACTATTTCAGCAGAGTACTCTGGGACAGAATCAATTACAGCGCCGTTTACAACCACTATTCAGCCAACCGCCCCTGGATCAATCACGACGGTGCTTGTGCAATATCCAAAGGGTGCACTGGCTACTGGTCCGCTCAGTCCAACTCCGGCCATAGGCCTTAGAACGATTACTGTGCCGTACAGTGGCGTCACTCCGATCACACAACCTATCACTAGTACGATCACGCCAAGCACTTTTGGAGGTATCACTACAGTGGTGGTCCAAACTCCGGCAGTCAGCGGTACCCCTGTTCCCAATCTAGGCATCACTACTATTTCAATCCCATACTCGGGGGCTAGCTCAATTACCACTCCTGTTACGACGACAATTACGCCAACTACTCCAGGAGGTATTATTACCGTCGTTCTTCAAACACCTCAAGGCGCCAGCGGTCCAGCTCTAGCCACTGGCATTACAACAGTGACTGTTCCTTACTCTGGCATCGCTCCCATAACAGAGCCTATTACCACCACCATTCAGCCAACATCTCTAGGAGGTACCACCACTGTTCTTGTTCGAGTTCCGGGTAGTGGTCCGGTCTCCAGTTTGCAATTTCCGACTCAAGGAACGACCACTATCTCCACCTTCTACACGGGAACACAGTCGATCACGGGCCCCCTCACGACGACGATCGTGCCCAGCACTGGTGATGGCATAATAACCGTCCTTGTTCAGTTTCCGCAAGTTGCCTTAGCTTCCGGTGCTACGTCTTCCCAAGGCCCGTTGCAGGCTCCTCAAAGTTCTTCGTCGCCCAACGCTCCTGAAGAAGCGATCACAACTATCACATCTGGATATAATGGTGTCATTCCGACAACAACGACATTATTCCCTTCATTTCCCGGAGACAAAACTACAGTTCTGGTCCAGACTCCATACTCTGCCGCGTTATCAGCACCTGTCCCCGGAGTTACGACAGTTTTTACAACCTACTCTGGCCTGGCCCCGTTCACGCAAACCCTTTCGGCCCTGCCCGGAGGTATTACTACGGTTGTCATTGCCAACGTACCTTTGATTCCCTCAGCCACACTATCAGGGCCAGTGGCTGGCATTGTTACAGAAACAGTTGATTACACTGGCGCAAGCATCCTAACGGCTCCACTCACAACCACGATTCTCCCCACAACCCCTGGAGGTATTACTACGGTTCTCGTGCAGCGTCCCAACGTCAACCTGGCGTCAGGGGCTTCTATAAGTTCTAGCGAACCTGGAGTCACGGCTGGCATTATTACAGAAACAGTTGATTATACTGGCTCAAGTATCCTAACGGCTCCACTTACAACTACGATTTTCCCTATAACCCCCGGAGGTGTTACTACTGTTCTTGTGCAGCGCCCCAACACCAATCTTGCATTAGGAGCTTCTATGACTTCTGGCCAACCTGGGATAACAACCATAACATCCGGATACACCGGTAGTGCAATCGCAACCACGACCATCCAGCCGACTTTGCCTGGCCAGATTACAACCGTCCTCGTTGAGACGCCGCTATACACTCCGTCATCCCTCGCGGGTATCAGCCTTACCATAATCACTTCGGGCTATCCAGGGAGTCTTACTGTTACTTCCACGCTCTCACCCTCAGCATTTGGTGACCTCTTCACTGTCTTTGTGCAAACGCCTTTCGGCTCTAGCGTGACGCCGTCCCCAGCCTCTGGAATCACGACAGTCACTTCAGTGTATGGAGACACTGTCACTTCAACCACAACCATCCAGCCATCCTTGCCCGGAGATATCACGACCGTCCTCGTGGAGGTTCCTGCACCTATGGTAACCACTTCAATTCAGCCAACGCCTTCCGGTACTCCGGCCACGTCAGGTGTTCCAACTGCATTTAGCGTTTCCAGTCCTTCCGCTATCCCGAATGCTGGAGTTACCACCGTTACTTCAGAATACGAGGGCTCCTTTACCACCACAAGAACAATCCTGCCGTCCTTGCTTGGACAGATTACCACCATTCTCATAGTAGTGCCTACCTCTGTGATTTCTTCTTCAGCAGGCCCGAATCCTAGCGGCATCACTACTTTAACCTCGGTCTACGGAGGCAGCTTTACCACTACCACAACAATTATGCCGACAGTACCAGGGCAAGTGACTACTATTCTTGTAGAAGTTCCCACACCCGTTTTATCGAGTCCTGGTAACCCTACACAAGGGATCACGACTGTAACAAGCATATATGATGGCAGCGTTATAGCTACAATGACCATCCTACCGACGGTGCCTAATCAACCCACCATAATTCTGGTGGAGGTTCCCAGTTCTAGCCCTACAACGCCTTTAGTCTCCGGAATTACGACTATAACAAGCGTGGACCCTCTCTTTAGCCAAGCTACTACTGTCACAATGCCACCTGGGCCAGATGGCATTACCACAGTGTTTATTGGACTTCCTACTTATCTATCAAGTTCTTTTGGGTCTATTTCTGGTGGTTTGGCTTCTACACTTCCAGCTTCTGGCTTGCTCACTTCTAGAGCACCTGGCACCACGACTATTACGACTGGGTATGGTGGAAGTGCTATTACTACCATTATACTGCCAGTTTTCAGCTCTGGTGAAACTACTACAGTCCTTATTGAGACACCTACCGGTATTGCACCTTCGTCTGGACCCCTCTTACCAGTTACGACGGTGACTTCAGCATATGCTGGAATCACTCCTACGACCACAACACTCTCCCCGACTGGAAGTGCATCAGTCCTGACGGTTTTAGTTCAGACACCAGGCTTCTTCCTGCCCGCCTCCACTGCGACATACACAATCGGCTATGAAGGCTTGTCCGTTCAAACCACGACCCAAATCCCAGACCCGACCGGGGCTCAAATTCTCACCATTATCGTTCAAACCCCGACAACCATGGCGCCCTTCGTCACCACCACGGAGGAATACACCGGATCCAATATCCTGACCGCCCCAACCACTACGACAATATTCCCCATCGGATCTCTGTCTCTCGGCACCGTCATCATCCAGATCCCGCGCACAAACCTACAAGCCCGCTATTCCTCCACAACTCAGTCTCAAACCTCTAGTGTGACGCCATTCCTCACTTTCGGCGCCACCCCCACGGTAACCATCACCTCCACAGTCGTAGGCATCACGGTTGCCTCATCAATGACCTTCGCGCCGACCATCAGCGGCGACACGGCTACTGTGCTTATTCAAGTACCCGCTACGACTGGGGCACAACAGAACATCATTACTGTGACATCTGGAATTGAAGCTACGAGACCACCGGTTACGTACACTCTCCCGCTGGGACCGAATGGAGTTTATACTGTTGTTGTCGAGACGGTTACGTCGCTGGTGTCAGCATTTGCAAGCACTCTGACGGTCACATCTGGGTATTCTGGCGCCACGCCAACAACGTACACAAATGCAGCTGGCACAAATAATGTAGTCACGGTTGTTGTAGAGACCCCAATACTCGCCACCCCCGGCCAAACTGTTACTGCCACTTCCGGCTACGCTGGTCCCGTTACGGCAATTCGGACCCTTGCACCAGGACCCGACGGCGTAATCACTGTTTTAGTGGAAACCCCTTTCAACAGCATTCCTACCCTGGCCGGCACTACCACTCTTATTTCTGGCATTTCTGGAACGGCTATACAAACTGCTACTTTTGGTCCAGGAACTGATGGGATAGTCACAATAGTCATTGGAACGCCTATCCCGTCGCCTCTATTGTCCGTCAGCACTGTAACAGTGACATTTGGATATGGACTGCCTACGACATCAACCACAACGTTCCCGCCCGGCGCCGATGGAGTAGTAACTGTCCTAGTTGAAACACCCACGTTTGTTATGCCCAGTGATACCGTCACAATTAGCTCCGCAAATACAGGAGCAACGCCTGTCGCATTTACGAACTCGAGCCCCGCGGCAGGAATGACCGTTACCATCACATCCGCATACCCGGGAGCCACGCCGTACACGACTACCTTGCCTGTTGGAAGTAATGGTGTTGTGACCGTTATCGACATCGCACCCTCAGCCAGCCCTGTATCGACTCCGAGCACTACTACTGATACCTCTCCTTATACCGGGTCCACGCCGTTCTTCATGACGCTTCCTACTGGAACGAACGGTATTGTTACGGTCATAGAATACACTCCTATGACACTCATCTCGCAGATAACAGTCACGGTGACATCTGCGTACTCGGGTCTACTGCCTACTACGGCTACAACACTCCCTCCTGGATTGGATGGTGTCGTGACAGTTGTGGTAGAAACACCCTTTTCCAGCAGTAGTCCTGCCGTTACACCTAGAACCACCACGGTAACCTCCCCGGCCAGTGGCTTCTTCGCAGCTACAAGGACCTATCCTCTTGGTACTGATGGTGTGGTGACCATCGTGGTCGAGACTCCGTTCACCGGCATTACTATTACGTCAGCGAGCACAGTCACAGTTACTTCCGGATACTCTGGCCTGGTCCCCATCACGGCTACAACCCTTCCTGCTGGAACAGACGGTCTGGTCACCGTTATAGTACAGACGCCGTTTGGGCCTACCTTAACGCCAAGTACAGTCACGGTCACTTCTGGATATTCGGGCCTGGTTCCTACCACGGCTACAACCCTTCCTGCTGGAACAGACGGTCTAGTTACAGTTATAGTACAGACGCCGTTTGGGCCTACCTTAACGCCAAGTACAGTCACCGTCAGTTCTGGATACTCAGGTCTGATGTCAACTGGAGCATCCCTTACTACAGGGACGGATGGTGCTGTCGCCGTTGTCTACCAAACGTCGATGCTTACACCGGTTACCCCTTATATCACGACACTCACGAACGTCGTCACCGGTCTCTTCTCTCCGGCACTTACCACGCTCTTGCCTGGATCTGATGGAGGAGTCACTGTCATTTACCAGACACCGTTCTCGTTATTTACTGCTGGTGGAACAATTACCTTCACAACGCCGTACACTGGAACTGCCCCAACTACTACTACAGTTGCCACGGGGTCCGACGGAATGATTACTGTCATTGTTGGAACTCCTACCCCGATATCTATCCCAACTCCGGGTAGTACCACCACAGTGACTTCTCCCGCTACGGCTTTGCCTGCTGGCACAAGAACCTACCCTGCTGGACCTGATGGTATCGTGACCGTTATAGTCGACTCTCCTGCAACGCTAACACCGATTGCGACGGTCACCGCAACAATTGGATACAGCGGAGTTATTACCACCACGACTACTATTCCACCCGTGATTCCTGATGGAACTGAAACAGTACTAGTCCAGACGCCGACATCTGGCGTTTTTACTTCTGGCTTGACTGTCACCGCCACCATTGGCTATGGCGACATCACTCCGACGACGACGACGATCTCGCCTACTTCCCCCGGAATTCCTGTCTCGGTCATTATCTACACGCCAACACTGCTTCTCGCCCCATTGGCCACTGTCACGAGTGTTACTGGTTACACCGGCTTCATCCCCACAACCACCACCATCCTCCCGACCCTCCCCGGCGGCACCGCGACTGTGCTGATAGAGACACCTCTTTTGTACAGCGGCACTGCGAGCATCCTTACCACCACTGTACAGCTTGATCTGACTGACAGCCTAGCACTCTACCTCACCGCACCGCAGACTACTACCATCCTGCCCACCAGCAGTGGCCAGTCGCCCATCGTCATCGTACAGCTGCCGCCCACACGTCTGGCTGCCATGAGCACACAGACCACGCCAGTCGTATTGGTGTCGCCGACAGGTATCACCACATTGTATGTTCCTTACGGCGGATCGTCACTTTCCACATCGACGACGTTGCTGCCGAGTGGCACGACGGGCGCGAATCTCATCACCGTTGTTGTGGCTACACCCCTGGCCACTCCATCGTCAGCTGCACTTGGCACCACCACTGTCTACTCTGAATGGAGTGGATCTTCGGTGGCAGTAATCAGCGGAACGCCCGACCCGAGCGGCCTTCAAGTTGTCACTATTTCTGTACTGACGCCAGCGCCGCTGATCCAGGCAGCGAGTCAGACCGTGACCGTGACTAACTTTTACGGAGGAGCTACGCCATCAACTCTTACGGGAACACCTGATCCGGCAGGATCACAGGTCGTGACCGTCTCGGTTTACATGCCATCCCTTGCTGCCCTCATGTCCGGCCTGACCACTACAGTTTACTCTGGTTGGGCAGGATCAGGGACGAGGATTATCACTGGTACACCTGATCCTTTGGGCCTTCCAATCGTCACAGTTTCCGTCCTCACTCCTGCATCTGCGGTCCAAACACCCAGTTCGACTACTACGGTGTACTCGGGATACACCAGATTGGTGCCAACGGTTATTACGGGCACTCCCGACCCTTCAGGTCCACAAGTGGTCACTGTATCTGTGCTTACGCCGACTCCTGGTGTCCTGACTCCGGGCGTGACGACAACAGTCGCCTTTGGCTACAGTGGGTCATCAACAACTACTGTGGCCACTCTGCAGCCTGCTTCGACAGGTGCTCAGATTGTAACTGTGGTTCTCAACACTCCAACACCCGCCGCTCTCAGTACTACGACTGTGACACGCCCAGGCTCTCTACTTATGCCAGAGACGTTTACTTACATGCCTGACCTGAGCGGTCTTCCTATCGTGACCGTGGTAATTAATACTCCTCTAGTTCAGTCGCTCATCACAGCTACAACAACTATTACGCAACTCTACGATGGAGCCACGACCAGCATCACAACTTTGACGCCTGCCTCGACCGGTTCGCCTGTTGTTACGGTTATGGTCAATATTCCCACGGCTCTGCCAACGGTGACTACAACAGTTGGCTACACTGGCCTCGCCGTAACCACTGTCACCGTTCTTCCTGACACTACTGGGGGTGCACAAATTGTTACGGTCAATGTCTATACGCCTGCACAACAAACAACTACTGTCACATTCCCGTACGCAGGCCTGTTCGAAACGACAACAACCCTCATACCCGCGGCAACCGGCGCCAACATCGTGACGGTCCTCGTTCAGACGCCGATTGCGCTCCCGACAACGACAATTACTCAGGAATATGGAGGTATCACGCCTACAACTACGACATACGCTCCTGCAGCTACCGGTGCACAGGTGGTCACTGTACTCGTGGAAACCCCGTCGGCCATTATATCAAGCACGACGACTGTCACAATTCCGGATACTACTGCACTGAGTGCCTTCACGACTACACTCACGCCGGCCTCCGGTGGCAGCGTCGTGACCGTTATCGTACACACACCATCTCTGCCACCAATAGCTGTTACCTACACCTCCGGATACAGCGGATCTGCTCCAGTTACATCAACTTATGCGCCAAATCCGACCGGCCTCAACGTGCAGACTATTGTCGTCTACACGCCATTTGCTCCGTCGTCCACTCCTGTGGGTGCACTTCCAAGCACCACAACTCTCTATGCGGGCTACTTTGGCGACGGTCCTGTAACGTCCACGTTTTCTCCAGCCGCAGTGAGTGATCCGGTTACTGTGGCAATATACACGCCTACGAACGAGCCTGGCCGTGTAACATACACTCAAGCCTGGACCGGCTCTGTGACTTACTCCACGACGTATACACCCAATGCTGAGGGATCAAATATTATAACCGTCGTCGTCAATACTCCTACTATTGCACCTCCTGCGAGCATGCTGCCCGAAACAACAATTACTCAAGGGTACAGTGGAACCGCCGCATCCATCGCGACGTTTGCGCCGGCTGCAACTGGGGCCCAAATCGCTACCGTGGTTCTCTACACACCAATGAACCAACCAGGATACTACACCACTATCGAAGGTTGGACCGGAGATTTCGCCACGACGACCACCATTCCGCCCAATCTCTTAAGTGGCGCCAATGTTGCGACGGTCTGGATTCGGACCCCGACCTCTCTAAGAAGTAACCCAGGCTACGTGACCTTTACCGAAGGTTACAGCGGCTATACCCCTACCACGGCGACATTCTTGCCTGATACTACTGGAGGCCCTAATATTGTTACGATTCTAGTCCAGACGCCAACGCTTGTGAGGACTAACCCAGGCTACGTTACCTTTACCGAAGGTTACAGCGGGTCTGTTCCCACTACCGCGACTTTCCTACCTGATACTACTGGAGGTTCGAATATTGTTACGATTCTAGTCCAGACGCCAACGCTTGTGAGGACTAACCCAGGCTACGTTACCTTCACCGAAGGTTACGGGGGATCCACTCCTACCACGGCGACATTTTTACCGGATACTACTGGAGGCTCTAATATCGTCACAATTCGCATCCAGACCCCAACCTTACTAAGGAATAATCCGGGATACGTTACTTTTACTGAAGGATACAGCGGATCTACCCCTACCACAGCGACATTTTTGCCGGATACTACCGGAGGCTCTAACATCGTCACAATTCGCATCCAGACACCGACTGTCGTGGCCACAGCGACCGTAACAATCACTAATGGATATGCCGGTACAATCGCACTAACGTCATCCATTCTCCCGGCGGCCACCGGTGCGAAAATCTTGACCGTGCTCATTCAAACACCTACCACTGGTTTTCTCACTCAGACTTCGACGAACGCAGTCGCTGTTCCCATTGCTACGGATGTCTGCGGAATTGCGGGTGCGAACGCCGCTGGAACGTGCTTGAATTCTCTGCCGCCGCAGTGTCAGTTCGGTAGTTCTAGTAGTCTCCTGAGTCAAATCGTCGGAAGCACCCAGCTGTCGGCCTGCCAGACAGCTCTTGGAGCTTTCGGGGCAGTCAATGCCGCAAGCTGTTTCGTTAGCAGCGTCCTCGGCAGCTTGACTGGCGCCAACGTCTTGACATGCTTGCAACAGAACGTGCCAATGTGTACTTCGTGCATCACAAGCCTCCCTACCGTCTGTGCGGCTTTCGAGAACAACGTTGGAGTCATCGATCCTACCAGCTACGGCCTTTGTCAGACAGCGCTCGGTTCACTTGGGCAGGGAGTAGCTGCTACTTGCTTTGTTCAAAGCCTGGCGGGCTCGCTCACCGGCACCAACATCTTCAGCTGCTTGCAGCAAAATGTGCCCATTTGCCCGACCACAGCCGCCCCGGTGCCGACGTCGCTGCTTGCCACCACTACCGTCACCGGCTGCGGCACCGCAACAGCAACTTCGTGTGTCACGGGTTTGCCATCTGAGTGTCAATTTGGATCGGCCCCTGGAATCATCGGCCAATTTTTCGGTTCCGCCAATGTTGCGGCCTGCCAGAGTGCTCTTGGTGTATTCGGAACCGTCGACGCTGCCATTTGTTTCACCAACTCTATTTTCAACACTTTTACCGGTACAGACTTCGTCGGCTGTCTGACCAACCACCTCCCCATTTGCGGCGGCTGCGTGTCTACTCTCCCTTCCGCTTGCCAGCCGTCCAGTGGATTCACTGCCGCAGTCTGCCAAGCGGCTCTTGGCATTTATGGACAGGGTTCCGCTGCGCAGTGCTTTGTGTCGGGCACTCTGAGCGGCCCCGTTGGAACCAACGTCCTCAATTGCATTAACTCCAATGTCGACTTCTGTTCTCCAACTCAGGCCCTTTCTACAACCACGCAGTTCTCTGGCGCCGTCACCTACACATCGACTGTGGTTTCAACAAGCCCCGGCGCCTTCGGCATTCTGAATGGCGCCACCACGACCTATGTGCTCGTCAACTCGCCCGCTAACGGCCTCCCCACGAGCACCGTGGTAGGAGCTGGTTATGCTGCTACGGAAACGATAACGACCACACTGTGGGATATCTTTTTCCCTACAGCGACAAGCACGTACGTGCGCGTCACTATACCCACCTGTACAGCTAACGGTCTCGCGTACGCTGCTTACAACAATCCCTACGCGGGTGGTGGCACTGCCTCAAATCCATCGTACTCTAACTTCAATGCCTCACACTTCAACGACAATACGATGCTGGGCAACGTTCTATTTTCTGGCACCACACCCGCAAACATCAACTTCAATATCGACGGTACCGGCACGGGAATCCTTTACGGTGTCTCGCGCAATCTGGCCAACACCGCAATCGTGTACGCAGGTTATTTCACCGTCCCCACTAGTGGCACTTACACCATCAGCTTCCCATCCCTGTCGACAGACGACGTCGCGTACCTTTGGCTGGGAAGTACAGCGCTGCAGGACACGTGGAGCGAGACTAACGCAAATTTGCGCTCAACATATAACAGCAACGGGGGCACTCTTAGCCGCTGGTTCACTGCGGGATATCTGTACCCGGTCGTCGTGCTATACGCCAATGCGCCTGGAGGCGCAGCTCTTAATTTAGAGATCAGTCCACCTGGGTCGTACACCGCGACGCAGGATACTTCCGGGTATTTCAAGCAGCTGCAGTGTGGGGCGAGCGGGATAATAGCGACCTAGTAAGGGTGCAGCAAGAGATTGGGAACAGATGGACTATCTTGACAACGACTATAATTTCATTTCTTCGTCATGATGTACGTTATCAAGAACCCCAGGGCTTAAGGGCTTTATAACCTGACAGTTAGTGGTCATGAGAGCCTTGGGGTGAGGAACTTTCTAGGAGAACGGTTGATGCAATTCTGGTTGTTGCTTTTTTTTGGTTTTTTTTTTTTTTTTTTAGCTGATGAGTGGCGTTAGCTATAGATACCTAATATTTTAATTGAGGCAAATAGAAAGCTTAGGCAAACTGGGCATCAAGGCTTTGACCAGCCTCAGATTGGGCTCTTGTTCCACCAAGTCATACATATGGAGAATTTGCTCGATATTCTAGCTAGATATGAGCGTTGACGGATATTTTCCGTGTGCTGCTTGTTTGGGTTACTGCTGGCATCTACGCTATATGCAGAGGCTTGCTAGGCGAAAAATGGTAATAATACTGATAATAATTCTTCTCCCTGCCGGCCTCATCGGACCATTGCTTCAACGCAGCCATCCCGTGTACTTCTCTCTTCTCCAGGCCATGCCTCATTTCTCATTCCTTTCCAACCGTCGCCGCGGAGCGTCGCAACGGGTCCCTCACTCACAGCAGCTACTGGCCCCTCTCCAACTTACCGCTGACCACACTGATGGGCTCATAGCATCCAAGGACACCCCTCCATTCGTCTTCATTATCGATTCATCCCAGCATGCCGCTTTGTGAACTGAATTTTGCGTCCGACTGCAACTTTAAAAAGGGCTGCGACGCTCACGAGGGAGAGCAGAAGCCGTGTGGAAGCCGCAGCAAGCTCCCTAGCTGGAGGAAGTTGCGAGAAGGTGTAGGGGCTCTCTTTCGTTTCCGCTGCAACAGCGAGCCCATAGGCAACAGGCGGAACTTTGATTGGAAATTGGAAGATTACCGGTAGGCGATACGACGCCAAAGGGATCGCTAAAGTTCTTGTCAACAATTCGTTCAGACAGGGAATCCAGGAACAACGCTATCAACTCAAGAAAATTCAAATCAGGCAAAAAAAAAAAAAAAAAAGGAACGCTGCATGGCTAACCGCCATTTAGGGTAGCAAAAAGCAGGACGATCAGCATGAGGACAATCGATTGAAGCGCCAGGACCTACACACGCGTGCCTGCGGATTGCACCATACTCGTTAAGGCATTTCCGTAGTTCCAGACACTGGGGAGAGATCGCATATTCACTCTCTTTGTTCACAGACTTGCTTTCAACTAGAAGCAAAAGCGACATCCAGCAAGATGTCATTCAATACAATATATCACGAGTCAATTGTTAAACATTTGCAGGAGGCGGGTTGGGACGCTGCGTCAACAAGGCCGACTTGGGAACCTGGCTATATCTGACGCGACAGCAGCAGTACAGCCCCAGCCTTAGTGCAATCCTCAAGATATGCATATATGTCATGTTCCTGAGTATCAGCCTGCAGAAGGCAGCCTCAGTTTGTGCAGCGAGTGAGACTGCTGCAATGGTGCCACCTTTCGACATCTCGAACGATCATTTCTCCGGTGCGCGCTGTGAGATGCGCGAGCTACTCATCGCAGCGCTCGCCGTCGTGAAAGCATTGCCAGGCAAAGGCCCATCATAAGCCAGCCGTTGGGCTAACCAAGTCAAGTGCAGCCCAAAATCAGATGATAATTGGATGCGGAGAAGAAAAGACGGCAACGCGGACGAAAGTTGATACAGGACGTCGATGACAGGCACGTGATAATTGATGTGAATATATATTTTATACTCTAAAACAATTTTCCACATTGCGGCCATGGCCTAGTGGTTATGGCGTCAGTCTTACACACTGAAGGTCGGTGGTTCGATCCCGCCTGGCCGTAGTACCTCGATAACACAATTCATCCCAGAATTATTTTTCTTTTTTGCTCTCTTTAGCGCAACTGCGTCTCGAGTAGCATATATTGCCCGCAAAACTATTTTTGATACAAAATTATTTTAGCTACTCCAATCGGCTCCGCACTCTTCCCTTCTATTCTCCGCCGCAAGAGGAATGAGCTCTAAGCGAGGTGAAACAACTGACCAACCAGCGCTCAGCGCCAACGCCAACGCCAGTGCCAACGCCACCCAAGCCCGTCTCCCGGAGCTGCACCAAATCGCCTTCCCCGGCGCGCCCTCGTGCCTTACTCAAGCAGACTCCTCAGTGGCGCTTTTTTCCCTCCCCCCGCCGTTCAGCCACTGCCGCGCCGGACGACCATGCCCTCTAGAAGAAAGTACCTCCGCAGAAGATAAGGCCAATCAATCGACCCACGGGGCCCCCCGGAGTGCTGCAGGTACGAATTCAGATGAGGTCATGGAAAGAACAGCAGCGTTGAAGATTGGAAATCTGGATTTTATATATTCAGCCGCACATCCTGCGGGCATATTAAGTCGATCAATTGCAGTCTTCGTTTTACGACTATCTTGCTACCGTGCGTGAAAGATGCAATTCCCATTCGCCTCCAGCACAGCAGCAGCTCTGCTGCTCGCCAGTCGGACGGCCAGTGCCGCCCTGTACAACACCAGCAATCTAAACCACACCTGCCAGCTCAGTCAGTGATCCCCACCTCCGATCCCCCTTGGCCCCCAGAAACTATAATCCTAACCCACAGCAGCCGATCCAGTCCTTTCCTGCTCCGCCGCCGCGCAGCCAGGCCTAACCGACACCTGCTGCACCGAGACCTTCGGCGGTCTTGTGCTCGCGACGCAGTTCTGGGACACGTACACGGGCTTTGAGACCGAGGGACAGTTGCTGCCCGAAGCGTCGTGGACGATCCACGGCTTGTGGCCCGACTTCTGCAACGGGTCGTACACGCAGTACTGCGACCTGAACAGGCAGTATGACCCGGAGCCGAGTCCTAACACGACCAACGGCTTGCCCAATGGTAAGTACCCCAACGAGTTCAGTGGCTGTTTAGGGCTACTGATTGATGATGGATGGCTACAGGCACCTTCGTCCCGCCCTACAACGGCTCCGACATCAGCAGCTTTATCGCGCCCTTCGGCCGCTACGACTTGCTCGCGTACATGAACGCGTGCGTCACCCTCTACTCTCTCATTCCTCGTCTTTCAAAAACACAAAACCAAAAAAAAAGAAAAAAGAAAGACAGAAAGAGAGTAAATGGGAAAAGAGACTAAGAAAGCCAACAGCTACTGGATCGCCCAAAACCAGCCCAATTGGTACCTTTGGGCACACGAATTCTCCAAGCACGCGACCTGCTTCTCGACCTTCGACCTGCCCTGCTACGGCCCGCGCTACCAGCCGCACGAAGACGTTATCGACTACTTCGAGACGGCCATCCTCTTCGATCGGCGGCTGCTAACCTACACCTGGCTGGCCGACGCGGGTATTACGCCGTCCAATACCACCACCTACACGCTGTCCGACATCCAGGGCGCGCTGACGGAGGCGTACGGCGCGGTGCCGTACGTGGGGTGCTCGGGGCCGCGGTTCAATGAGACGGCCGCGGGCAACGGGACGAGCGATAACGGGCGGACACGGCTGAGTGAGACTTGGTATTACAGTCACGTGTTGGGGCGGCCGCAGGAGGGCGTGGCGGTGGTAGTGAATGCGACGGGGAGTACCAGTAGCTGCGCGAAGGCGGCGGGCGCGGTATGGTATTATGAGAGGACGCCGAGCTCTGAAAGGAAGGTCTGAGAGAAGTCGGAACACTGGCCGTGACGTGGTATTCTTGGGGGAAAAGAATTGAGAGCGTGGGTCTCGTAGATTTTTTTTTTTTTGGCTCCTGAACGCCTTGGGTAGTACCAAAAACTCCGTATATGCTGTTCATCCACATCCTTACGAGTGAAAGTGAATGCTTGAGTGCCAACTACCATCCCCACCATCTCTTGATCGTATCGCCGATTGTCTCCTTCCCCTGTGATTGTCGCTCTAACCTCTTGACTTTTTCTTCCTCAAACAGGGCTTCGACCTGCTTGGCAATGAGCTTGCTCTCCGCAAACTCTCCCTGAATAGCCCTCAACTCAATCTCTCGCTCCACTCCATGCAGCTCCTTCAACCTGTCCTCAAACTCCTTCCGCATCTTCGGACTCAGCCCTCTCATCTCATCCAAATTCCTCACCAACTCTTTCTCTTCCATCTCCTTCGCCTTTCCCTCATCCACCTCCTCCTTCCCCAAGACCCTCAGCGGCGCTACATTCCCCTTCATCGCCGCCTCCACATTCTCCTTACTCAGGATGCTCCCAAACCGCGGAGGCTCCTCTCCTCTCGCCTTGGCCTCCTCGACCAACCTCTCCTGCTCCAGCATCCTCTGATACAACCGATCCGCATGCATCTGCACCGCCTCCTCGCGCTCCTTCCCCTCACCCTGCACGCTCAAATAGCCCAAGGCCTTTAAGAACCGCGACTGCATCGTATAACACCGATCGAGCGCCTGCGTCTCCTTGCGGCACATGGTGATGCGCGCGCTCCATGTGCCCGACCGGAAGCAGTCGGACAGCGCGAGTTGCTGGAACGCACAGTTCTCGAGCGCGGCGCGCCCGATGCCCGCGCGCCGGTCGTTGTACGCGGTGACGATGTCGGAGAGCTTCTCCTGGTCGGATTTCGTGCGCGCTTCAACGGCGGAGAGCGGCTCATAGGTCTTCCAGAGGTGGGCGAAGCGGCCGTCGGGGTAGAGGGAGGCGGAGGGGACGACGGGCGAAGTCGCAGAGGCTGTAGCTCGTTGCTCAGGCGGTGCCGGGGAGGCCGGGGAGACTGAGGGAGAGAGAGCGCTCGTCGCGAAATAGGAGGAGGGAGAGGAGGAGGCGGCGGCGGCGTTGTTGGCGGGGTGCGACTCTTTTTCGAGGAATTTCTTGAGGCTGGGGTCGAGCTGCTTTGCCGGGTCGGCGGCGGCACTGCTGCTGCCGTTGGAGGAGCCCCAGAACCAACCCATTGTGGCGAATGGAATCGAGGGGAAGAGCGGGGGGACGGAGGCCAATTGGAAGTTGGGTGCGGAACAGTGCGGTAGATGTCGTGGTGACGGTAGCTCAGAGCTGTGAGAGAATTAAGTCTTGGCCGATCGGCGCTTCGAGGGTCCGACACAAACTCCACTGCTCGGCGAAGACAGGCGAGAAATTCCCGTTCTCTGATTGCTTTATCACTTGCCGTCTGCAAAGGTCATACTCCAAACCACGTCTATTTGCCTATTCTTCGTCGACTTTTGATTTTCGGAGTTTCGGTTCCGTGGAAGGTCCCGCGACGGGAGTGGCTAGCATTGAAAATTCTCGAATGTGCTTCCCAAACACGGAATGTCAGGTTCAGAGTGCCTGCTGCCAATTTGATCCGAGTTCAAATGTGTGAGCTGGAAAGGTAAGTGCGAGGACCTATCGACGTTTGAATTGGATCTGTCGTCTTTGAGAGTCGCTGGTTTTCTGGCGACTTCAACTGATGCACCTGGACCCTCTGAGACAGCAACCGAAGACTGATGGATGCCGCATTCCAAAACATGGGTGTTCACAGCCGCCCTCGTAACCACTATATTGACAGTGATTGTCAGTCTCGGAGTCGCTTCAGGAAATCCGAAATCAGCAAAGGTCTCGCCGACGTTGGCCAGTCGAGTTACACGCATTGCATATGATTGTATGCCATTGCTGCAGTGATGATCTGCATGCACTTACGATGTGCCTAATATCCCTTTCAAATTAAACCAAAATATTTATATGTCCCATTTTGAAACGTTTGTCGGCTGAGGCCAACCAATCCTTTCACAAAATGGCGTGGAAGGCAACGAAGTTGAAATGAGGTTGTTCTGTATCTCGAGCGGTACATCTCAAACAGAAACCTTCAGTGCAGTCGTAGCCTCAAACCTGTTTCATTGAGCTGATTTTCAGTACATATATCGAGCACTTTGAAGTTTGGTGATCAGTCCTAGATCGAGCCTCATGGTTAGTTCCAACAGCCTATGCATCCCCAGTTTCCGCGTCCACTACAGCTTCGCTGTGCATGCTATTGTTCAGACGGTGGCCAAACTGCTGCCGAGGCTGTGAAAGTCAGTCAGATCCGGGTATTATTTGTCAATGAGAAGGCTCAGCCACAGAAGAACTGTCAAGGATTATTACAAACATTCAAAGGCTGTTTTTATCGTCTCCGCTCTTAAGGCCCTGGACCCCTCACAATCAAGTGCACATGAATCACCTACCTGCCATCGTGCTGGCCAAGACTCACTGCCAGGACCTCTCTGCCCCACTTTGAAGCGGACTGAGCGCTAAGATTCCGCCTAGCACCGGTCGTTTACAACACCACAGGCCTGTGCTTGGCAAGAGACCTCCGCGCCCTCCCCACTCGCCATTCCGCTCCTAACCTCCCTCTAGTTTAGGAATTAAGTTCGAGGAACTTTTCTTCGCAGAGAGGGACTATAGAAATAACCTACGTAAGTAAGTTAAGATCACCAATCCCAAAAAGGTAAAAGCATAAAAGCACACGGATGCGCTGACCTTATTAATATCAGAAAAGTCTAAACTGCCTGTTCACATCACTACCCGGCGATTGTCAGGAGACCTTAGCCGAGATACGTCTGATACAGGCTAACATGGGAAACATTCCTTAAGAAACGCAAACCCTATTAACGCCTTGACATCTATCTGTTAATTTGTTGAATCGTTGTTTGTCCATTTTGGTATTAGTCCATTGAGAACATTCTCCAAAATGCATGCACCCCGCTCCTCTCCGCTCCAAACCCATCCGTGGAACTTTACGCTGGGTTTATCGTACATGACGTTTAAGCTCTTTACCTCTGGGAATCAATCAGAGTCTCGAACTCCCCAAACTGCTCACCAGCTGTAGAACTTCGGCATCCAACAGAGAACTCCAACCATGGCCACAACACTAGACCTCCCACGGCGCCCCCAGCGCACCGCGGCGCTCATCATTTGCGTCATTTGCGTCTTCGTCCTCGCCCTCTTACTCCCCGAGCCCCCAAGCTTCCCTAAGCACCAGCTCGCGTTCCGCAAAGAAGACAGAGGCTTTACCGCCCCAGCTCCCGCTGCATCCGCACCGCGAGATGCAGTCCGGGTGCCACCACAGCCGCCGCCAGTCTTCAATGACACCGCGGAATCACTCGCCAGAGACTTCCAAGCTATTATCGATGAATACAAGCGCGTAAGGCCAAGACCCCCCCCCCACAACATCCTCCCTCCCCTTCCATCAAACCAAGCAAATAACTCACACAACACCACCCTCACCAGTTCACCGACGACACCGTCGCCCGCATCAGCCCTTCCAACGCGACTTTCGCCAACGTCATCCTCCCCTCCACCCAAATCTCCAACAGAATCTCTCTCCGTAGCTCGATCCTCGGCTTCTACGCCTCCGTCTCGCCTTCCAAAGAGATCCGCGGCCTCTCCAACGCGGGCACCCAAAACCTCTCCGACTACAGCACCGAGTCGGCCATGCGCCAAGACTACTTCTCGCTGATCGAAGCCATCTACAACAACGCGACCGAATGGCCGCACCTGGACGCCGAGTCCGCGCGCCTCCTCAACTTCACCTACCTCGACTACCTGGACACCGGCCTCGGCCTGCGCGACGGCAGCCCCGAGCGCGCGCGCTTCCGCAACATCTCGGACCGGCTGTCGACGCTCGAGAACACGTTCTTGCAGAACCAGAACGAGGATGACACGCACGTGTGGCTGACGCGCGAGGAGCTGGCGGGGGCGCCGCCAGACCTGCTGGGCGTGTGGGACGCGGGCGAAGGCGAGAACGCGGGCAAGCTGAAGGTCGTGCTGCGGCGCAGCGAAGCCGCCGAGCTGCTCAAGTACGTGCGCGACGCGGCGGTGCGGCGGCGCCTGTGGATCGAGCGCGAGAATCGCACGCCGCAGAACGCGGCGCTGCTGGAGGAGGCGGTCGAGCTGCGCGACGAGCGCGCGCGGCTGCAGCGGCGCCTGCTGAACTCGCCGGCGCGCGTGTGGGACTTCTTGAGCGAGGTGCGAGGCAGGCTGTAGCCGAGGGGCAAGGCCGAGCTGCACAGTCTGACCGAGTACAAGAAGCAGGATGCAGCGCGGACGGATGGCGACGAGGAGCGCTTCTTCGTGTGGGATTGGCCGTACTATCAGCGCACGTATCGGGAACAGGACCTTGATATCGATCAGCAGAGGGTGAAGGAGTACTTCCCCAGCACCATCATCATCCAGGAGATGCTGCAGATCTACTCGCAGCTGTTCGGCTTGCAGTTCATCGAGGTCAAGGGCGCGGATCTGGATAAGCTGTCCCCAACCGGCAAGGGCGCGGACGTCGTTTGGCACCCGGACGTCCAGATCTTCAGCGTCTGGGATGCTGAGCCCGAGGGAGGCGATTTCGCCGGCTACCTGTACTTCGACCTATTCCCACGCGAGGGCAAGTTTAGTCATGCCGGCATGTTCAGTCTCCAGCCGGGTTTCCTCGATCTCGAGAACGATCGGAAGCGCCATTTTCCGGCCACAGCGCTTGTTTGCAACTTTCCGAAACCGACAGAACAGAGGCCGAGTCTAATGACCCATGACGACGTGTCCACCCTGTTCCATGAGTTGGGGCATGGCATCCACGGCCTTGTCAGCCGGACGACATATTCAGTTTTCCACGGGACTAACGTCGTGCAGGATTTTCTTGAGGCACCCAGCCAGATGCTTGAGGAGTGGGTGTGGAACCCGACAATTTTGAAGAATATCTCGCGGCACTATTCGTATCTGTCCGAGCAATACAAGCAGACGTGGTTGGAGGATAGCAACTCGACGGAGGCCGAGCAGCCTGAGGAACGCATGCCGGACGACCTGATAGAGAGATTGATCCAGAATAGGAACTTCAATATCGGCCTGACTAACCTCCGCCAAATAGTCTATGCAACGTACGATATGATAATACATACGCCTGCGACGCACCAGGATATTGTGGATCTGGATTTGACCGTCCTCTGGAATCAAAACTCCGTCAACGTCGGCCTTGTACGCAGCATGGAAGAATTGATCGAGGACAAAAGTAAAAAGTGGAGGTTCGGGCAAGGACAAGCGTCTTTCGGCCACTTAATGGGTGGATATGATGCTGGTTATTACGGATATATGAGGTGAGGAATGAGTTCGAAAAGGCTTCTTGGGAGCGTAGGAGCTAACCTCGGCCCGATTGCAGTTCCTTGGTGTATGCGAAGGACATGTTCTACACCGTGTTTGATAAGGACCCCTTCAGCTCAAAGGAGGGTTTGCGGTACCGATACACATTGCTCGAGAAAGGAGGCAGCGTGGATCCGATGGATCTATTGACTGAGTTCCTTGGTCGGCCACCAAACCAGGATGCTTTCTTCAAAGATATGGGACTTGCATAGTTTAGACAGGGAAAGGCCGCAAAGGGTAAAAACTCCCCGCATGTTCGACCCTTAGAAATGCTATGGATAGCGTGCTCAATGACGACGACTTACCTTGGCGATACCATTTTCGGCCTGAAATAGAGTGAGGCGGTGAATGCTGGGGTGCTTGGGGGCGAAATGGCCCTCCGGGGCCAAGCGAAAGGGCTGAGTTGCTGCACAGCCGACTGGTGTAGTCAATCGTCGACGTAAAAAAGGATGGGCGCTAAGGACGTTTTCAAGTCAATCAACAGCTGGGTTGGCTACTGAGACAAGCCTAGACAGGCGATCCATCGGTAGACGCGACATGTCTCTGACGGCGCAAGGGTCGAAGTAAATACTGCGGGTGTGGCTCAGCGAATGGCAGAGTGCGGTACAGCATGATCTATGACAATCGACTCCAATAAAGAGTAGGTTGCGCATTGTCCCACACAGTGCCGGTTCGCACCGTCGGGACAGCAACGGCGACAACGGCGGACTGCCGATAATTACCCCACACCTTCGGCTCCACCTAACGTTACCTGCTAGCAATTTGTCTCGGATTCCGTTTCGGGACAAGATTTCGCGGCTGATGATCAGTGTTTAAGCGATCAGAAAGTTCGTTGAAGCCTTCTTAGTGATTCTACACAAATCTAGTGAACGCCCGCAGCATTTTTTCTGTTCCTGGTCATCAGTATTCGCATCTATACATAACATGTCGTCTACTGATACACCGCAAGCCACGGTGGAAAGTCGCAGAGGCAAAGCCGCCATCGTCAGTGGCTCCTCCTCTGGTACTGGAGCCGCCGTAGCGCGCGAGCTATCTCGCCGCGGCGCCCATTTCGTGATTAATTATCCGCTCCCATCCGAAGAATCGGCAGCAAAAGTGGTGTAGAAAAGTCTCGAAGGCAGCGGACACTCTCTGGTCGTGGAGGCCGACCTCTCAACAATCGAAGGGCCGAAGAAACTCGCAGGAGCAGCAGCCGAAGCCTTCGGCGACAGGATGGACATCTTGGTTAATAACGCGAGCCAAAGCGCGCTCTGCAGGACCTCCTCTTCCGACGCCGAGATCGCGCGGACCTGGGATATGGTGGTGACCCTTAACGGACCGGGCACGATGCTGCCCACCCGCGCGGTGTTGCCATTCCTGACGTCCCCGGGGTCCAGGATCGTCAACATAGGCAGTTCCACGTCCCGCGACCCAGACCCGGACATGACCGTCTACGCCGGGACGAAGGGCATGGTGGAGAGTTTCACGCGCTGCTGAGCCAAGGCATTCCCGCGCCAATACGGCTGCACAGTCAACACCGTTGCTCCAGGTCCTGTCGCGATCGAGGCGTTGCTCAGTGCCCGCCTGAGTTTACCAGCTTCCTGCGTGAGAAGTTCGAACGGGTTCCGGTGGCACCGCGGCTCGCACGGCCGGAAGAGATTGCTTAGATGGTGGCGGTGCTGTGCGAGGAGGGGATTGGGTGGTTGAACGGGCTGTATATTCCTGTCGCTGGCGGATACAATCTGTTGTGATATCCTCGTTCTCCCCGCCTGTTGCAAGACTGTGGGCATACACCATGGTCATAGGAATGATAGTAGGCCTGAGTATCTGATCTTCATAGCAGTGGCTCGAATGCAATAAGAGAAGACGGCTGGCCAAAGATATCAAGAGCCATGGTCGTGACCCTATACCTGTGAATGCTGACCGCTATGATTCTGATACCGCGGTTAACGCTTACTAGCGATGGAGCCCCCGCTTAAGGTGAGCCTTCTGAGCGCATGACGGGATTGCCTGTGCACAAAGTCTGAGGCTGAGGTATTGCAGACATGGCGGAGCAAATAGCAGTGGGTGGTACGGCAGGGGCTGGTGAGAATGGGTTGAATGGAAGGGCACACAGATTGCGAGCAAGCCTCATACGTCGCGCCGCAACATGCCAAGACAGCAATCAATGAGCAACTGAGGTCAGCCGGATTGTATTTGTCCGCTCCGACGTCTGGATATCGAGCGATGGCGTGGGGCTGCCTGATTGCCGTTCGAAACGCGGAAGAGGCGAGTGGAATGCAGCTGTCTCAGAGACCTGCCGGCAGCTCAGGCTGCAATGTGTGAAACATATTCGCCGCCAAGCTCGTCGGAGAATGGGCGCTGCTGGATCTCGGGGTGACTGACTCGGAGCAGAGGCCTGCGGTCGTCGGCTTCCAGACCTCCCAGATTCATGCGCGGAACCTGGCCAATGGGGGGCGAAGGGAGTAGAGGGGCTGCATAGCATTGCTGCTATAGCCGGCGGCTATTGAGCTTGCTATAAGTGATGTGGGAGTTGTGAAGCGGCTTCGGAAACTGAACAGCGCCGGCAGCGAGGTCTGGCCAGTGCCGGCGGGGGTTGGGTAGACCCTTGGTGGGCAGACACCACGCTCCCGCGGGATCCGTGGTGGCCAGGTGCGGCGGGGACGGGTGGCTGCGAAGCTTGGATGCAGGATGGAGAAGAAAATAGGGGGGTAATTACCGCGCGCGAGCGATCAGCTAGCCCTACGGAGGCCATGACGCCATGCGATTCGCTGGGCCGTATCTCCCAGCGGGTGTGTGTGTGCGTGTGCGTATACAGGGCGGGCGCGACGAGAAGCGCAGCGATAGCGCGCTGGGTGGGAGTGCTGCGCCCCAGGCCGGGCGGGGCGGAGGCGTGGGCGGGCAGCCGGGATTGGAGGGCGGCGAGGGCGGGCCCAAAAATAGGCTTGCCCTGACGTGTTTGGCCGCGCTGTACTGTAGCTGCTCTTTTGACGCCGTTTCAGCGACGCGTGCGCCAGCCCAAGCAGAAACGATGCACCCTCGCAGCGCGCTCTTGGGCCTGGGGCGGAGACCTGGTGATCGCCTCGTCCAAGCCACTCGCCGACCACCTCAGCAGCGCGCGCCCAGCCTGCCAAGCATCCCAATCACCGCCTCGGTGCATCCCTGGGGATATGAGAGCTGCCCTGTCCAAGTCCACCCGCACGACGCCCTCGTTCTCCTCTCCCTAACCCAGCTTCCCAAGAGTCGCCGCCATGGACTCGTGGAACCAGCAGAAGCTGCCCTTCTCCAAGAAGCGGCTGTCCAAGACCGTCATCCTCTCGTGAGCTGCCTCCCGCCGCTCGCCGCCCCAGCCGCTCGACACTGACCTTCTTCGCGCGTAGCTACATCTTCGACTACCTCATCATTGTGTCCGTCCCGTCCCGCTCCAGCGCGCCACCCGCGACGCAGCACACGACCTCCTTCCCAATTCGCTAACACTCCGCCAGCATCCTGATCATCACCTTTTACGCCCTCGACTCCGTTGAACCCCACCACCAGGAATTTTCCCTGGAAAACTACACCCTGCACTACAAGTACGCCGTGAAGGAGCGCATCCCCGTCTTCGACCTGTGCATAATCGCCGTCCTGGCCCCCGCCATCATCATCGCCTTCTACACCCTTGTCATCGATGGCATCTTCTCCCACAACAAGACCCAGGCAGTGTCTTCAGGCCGGAGGAAGCTGCTGGGCAAGTACCGCATGAAGGACAGGCTGTGGGAGCTGAACTGCGGCGTTCTGGGCCTGATGCTGTCTGTCGGCGCCGCCTTCACCATCACCGGTACGCCCTCTCCGCCGCGGAGCTTGCTGACCGTGAGCTGATTCGAGATAGGCTCGTTGAAAAACGCTGTCGGCAAGCCGAGACCCGACCTGATCGATCGCTGCCAGCCCAAAATCGACCATGACCCCACCCCCTTGACCCTGGCCAACCACAGCATTTGCACTCAGACCGACAACGCCATCTTGAAGGATGGCTTCCGTAGTTTTCCCTCCGGCCACAGCAGCAGTATGCCGCCCCAGACTGTCCCTGCCTGATCTGCGCTGACCCCATCACAGCTGCATTCGGTGGACTATACTACCTTTCCATCTACCTTGCCGGAAAGCTTCATGTTCTGGACTCCAAGGGTGAGGTTTGGAAGAGTTTCATAGTAATGGTGCCCACGCTTGGCGCAGCCTTGGTCGCAGCCTCTCGAATCATGGACGCCCGCCATCATCCGTTCGATGTGCTTTCCGGCAGCCTCCTGGGCATTCTCACCGCGTGGGGATCCTACCGCCAGTACTTCCCGCCTGTCACCGAGACATGGCGCAAGGGCCGCGCTTATCCCATCCGCAGCTGGGGAAAGGAGCCCGAGATTCCTCCGGAGGCATACCCCATCAACCATGAAGGCAGGGAGCCACTGCGGCGGGAGGACTCTTTGAAGACGATCGACGAAGAGCAGCCGATGAGAAACGGTGAAGCAGGTGCGACAAGCACCGCTGACGTGGGCGAATCCGGCACCAACGTTTTCAGACAACAGATCTCCAACTCGCAACGCCATCGCCAACTCGCAACCCAAGCCTACGGAGACGCGCGACCGACCCCCTCTTCAGTATACACAGCAGATCTGAACCGCACCCCAACCACGACCACGTACAACTCACAGCTTCCCAGCTCGAACCCCTACGCTCCGACCTACGCCGCCCGTCGCCGACGTGGTGATAACTATAGCTCTTCGTCGTCGGAAGACGAACCAGATGAATTCGAACTCCAGCGCACGTACACCTTGTCCAACCCGCACGCCGGCCACGCCGCCGCCCCCGTCGCCTATAACCCGGTCAACGACACGTTCGGTGCCGCGGATACCGCATACCACGCGCAGACGAGGGGCTTTGCTACGCCGTCAGACGAGGCGGACTTGGGCGCTGGCGTCACAAGGAGTCCGCCCCCGCCGCATGTGCCGCCGCACACTGCGGGTTTCGGCTCTGGTAGAGGCGCGGACTACTAAACCGATACGTGGGAAACTCGGAAATACAGTTGACGCCGTCCTTAAGGCTAAGAAGTACAATGTGTGAGGGGCTTTGGCGAGTCTTTTCTCTCTCTTTGATTATGTGGAGATCTGGGTACAGCGGAGAAAAAAAAAGCGCCATATTTTGATTTGTTGTGAAGCGGAAAGCTCGATTTCTGACATATCACATCATGTGCGCGCACATACGCTATACACACATTTCCAGGTGTTTGGAGGTGTTGACTCTTTTGTGTGTTTGGGATTGTTCTATTTGAAGGAGGGATTTTTTGCTCAGTCCTTGCTAGCACCTTCTGGCTCACTATCTCATGGAAACTTTCCGTCCCAACTCTTTTTCGGCGAGCATACTTTGTTGTTTGAATTGTATAAGTAGAACAGGCTCCACGCGTATTGTGGGGACCTTTGGGCTTTCTTCGATTTTTTTTTAACGATGAATGAGAGGTGTTTACTCTTTGTTACTTTGTTTGGCTCATGGTGTTGTGCCTGGTCTGATTGCAGTTCCAAGGTCTGATCAAACTGAGAGACGGAGTAAAGCAAAAAGGACAACGAAGTACGGTCTGTTCAAGCGGTTGTTAGGCATGAAGTCCATTCGCTATCCTACAGGCATCTTTGCCTGGCCACAAGCATTTCATCAGCGCCTCTTCACACATTTCCAGTCATATCTTGCCCCCCATTTCACACTCCCCTTCTCCCACCCCGTTCTCTCTTTTCGGACATATTCATCTTCACACTTCCCCCCTTCCTTTTTTCCCTCTTGCCTTCCCTTCTCTCCACACTCGCTTGTCGTTTCTTCACCGCTGGCTCGCTGGTGGGCTGGGGAGTGTAGTTGATCGTGTCCCAGAACGAGGAGAAATGATTTGAGCATGTCTAACACCCGTAGCTGGCTAGATCCGCGCAGCAGGCGTTGTACTTCGACTGATCGGTCCCGGAGAGATTCGAGCAACAGGTGTAGTGCGCGATGTTGCCGTTGCAGGCAAGTGCAGTGGTGGCCATGAGGGCGGTAACGACGGTCGTAATGAGGGGGAAGAATTGCATCTTGTCGGTATTGAATTTATCGTTGTATGTTTTCAGGGAAGGTGCGGGTTCGAGATGTAAGAGGGGTGTGACGTTGTGGTTGCAGGTGGCAGGGGTTTTTGGGGATGTGTCTCACTTCTTTATAGGGGCGGCTCTGCGTGGCGGCGTGCTGGAGGATGTGCAGATTAGTATACGGGGGCCCTGCAGAGGCGATCTGAACTTTGATTGGGAGCGCGTGGCCTGCCTGATTCAGGCGCGGGCGTAGGCGCTGGCTGGTGCGTCTGCTGTGGTGTCGTTAGGCGTCCGGTGGGTACCGTGATTTGGGGTCGAGATTGCCGGTGGGATGAGGAGGGGATCATGGTGCTCAGTAGGCGGTTTTAGGGTTTGTCGGGTGCTTTTGGGAGGAAAGGCTTGCAGCTGCGATTGATCTCCTGTCGTTAGGAGACCAGAGGCTGGTATAGAACATGCTGTGTTGTGGGCTTTGAATGGGTGCTTCAGCGTATGACATCATTTTAGGTTTCTGCTGTTGGCGCACGATGAAGTTCTTCTATTAATCTCAAAATGCGGGCCTGAGCTTTTCTGAACATCAAGCTGTCCTTCGGATATGCCTTTTTCAGTCCTCGAACCCTGATGGCGTTGCAACCTTGAAGTCATTGAGAAATTCGAGACTACTTTTGGAGATCGGCATAAATGAAGCTATAGAACGTGTGTTATTTCGCTATTCCACAAGACGCGGTATCGCTGAGGCTTAGGGAGATTATG
Source organism: Macrophomina pseudophaseolina (assembly GCA_022204955.1). Taxonomy (NCBI): domain Eukaryota; kingdom Fungi; phylum Ascomycota; class Dothideomycetes; order Botryosphaeriales; family Botryosphaeriaceae; genus Macrophomina; species Macrophomina pseudophaseolina. The sequence continues at coordinate 59,024 of JAJJID010000023.1, forward strand.
CTTGTCCTTGTATGCGATAATGATAGTGGCTCGCCCCTTCTCATATATGTTAATATTTTAGCTTATCTCCCAACCAAATCACCAGTACGATCTTTGTATTCTGTTGAACTAACCATCAGTTCCAAGATTATGAGCGTAAATCAGATCATTCAGCCAGAAAATCAAAGTTGTTCCAAGCCCCGGTAAGCGCCCATGCTCTATGTCAAATAGCTCCCCTAAAGAGGGCCATGCGGCTTCTTCTGTTGGTCTGTATGAATCCAGCAATTAGCTCGCTCATTCGGAGATGCAATTCTGGTCTTTTCTCTCTTTCGCAGATTTCTCTTGTCCTTGCGCACGCACGGGATTTGAACACAGTACTTTCGGATCAGATGATGATATCGAGAGCGTCATAACCTCCCTTCCTTCCGGCCCGACAAAAATCCATCTTGCTTCTTTGCCGATGTGATCTACGAATTCGATGTCAACACCTCTTTTAATGCCCATGAGCGCAGCACGACGTGCCCCTATTGCAACCATTCATACCAGACAAGTTGAACACGGCACCCATATCACTAAGGCTGGACGGTGAGCGCTGCAGTATGCGGCGTGGCCGGCACTCCAGGCTAGGAAGCAGGGCCATGGATATTGCGGATTTTCCAGCAAGCAATGGCTGTATTGAGGCCGCCGTGTGCGAGCATAGAGAACGAGGCAGACACCCTGGGGTACTCATTTGAGGCAATGAAGTGGCTAAAGAGGCCGATTGGGGTAGTCTCTGGCTCCGGAGAAGATGCGTGTTGCGCTTTATGATATTCCGACACCCACATTGCTGACATTTGTTGAGTTCTCTGGCAACTGTTTGTTGAGCTGATATGCTTAACCATGCTTGATATGCTCAAGCTTGATATTTAGTAGTCCGGCACAAGGTTCTGAGATGACATAATGATTGACAGACGTCGGCTGTTCCTGGGAAGGATATTTCCACACTCACTGTCCTAAAGCGTTCCGCCGCAGTTTCTGTCCGCTCTATGATCAAAAAATCGACTAATATCTTCACATAGTCTTCAGTCCATTCCCATCCCAGGATAAGTGCCTTCAGGTTGCCGAGCTTTCTTCTGCCATTGCGGATTTCCTCGTAAAAGCAAGTTGTGGGATTTGAACCCATCCACACGCTCCAGCACATCATCGTCTTTGATTTTTATAGCAATCCTCCTGAGTGCTCGCAAATGCCCGTCATCAGTGGTTTATGCCCCCGCTTTCGGAACCAAGTAGATGTGCACATGCCTCTAGCCATGAAGATGGTGCGATGCCTTGGCTGCTAGAGGTGAAGAGCGGAATACCTCACTGGAATTTCGAAGGTCGGCAGGGAGGCTGTGGCATAAGTATGTGTCCGTGTTATGTCAGTTTACCATGCATCGACACAGGCTCCAGAAGCGAGGCTGGGCCCTCGACAACGCAGCATCTGCACCTCGCCACTTAAGATTCCACCTGAATTACAATACTTACTGGCCCCAGCAGATGCAGTCCTTCCTGGGCTGTAGGTATGCAAGACGGCCAGACCGTGAGTGCTCAAGATCGGTTACATCGCTGTGACTTCCTTCTTGTCCAATCCTTCTCACACCAGAAGCTAATGTATGTAGTAAGATTGAATTTCATGAATTTGTGGGCTACGACAGAGAGAAATCCAAGCCTCTCACCGAAAGCGAAATGCCAGCCTCGATATTTCGTTAGTCATCAAAATAGTACGCATGGTGCTGCGTCTCCAAGGTCGCAGCCATTAGCGGGGCCATACAACCATCACGCCCGTAAAAAGCCACACATCCGCTTGCAACGCTGCTTCCACTCCCAGCACGTACTGCACCGCACCCCTGAAGCCCTCCTAAATTCCCTTCTCACTACCTGCCCAGCCCCTCTTTTCAGTAGGTGTACCTGAAAGCCTCATGCCCTTCAATGACCAACTGGCTCCTCTCTGCCCTCCGATTATCCCTCCTAAACTTCGCAGTCATCGCTCCGACTAACACGCACAACAGAAAACTCGCCACCATACTGGCATACAACCCCGGATGGTACGTTGGGGCATCCTGCTGCCTGAACACTAGCGCGCCGGTCACGCCGCCCAAGCAAACGCCAACGATCAGCACCGATACGGATGCCAGCTTCTTGGTGTGGGTGCGCAGGTTGTTGGACATGTACGCCATGGCGGCGGGGGTGTTTGCCTTGGAGCCCATGCACACGAGGCAGATGCCGGTGTAGCGCGCCCCGAAGGGTGCCGTGAAGCCGAGCAGCGGCACGCCGCCGAGGCAGAGCAGCGCGTTCAGCACGAGGAACGGGCTGCGCAGCCGCCAGCGGTCCGAAAGCCAACCCGTCAGGCAGCACCACAGGCCGGCGATGAGGAAGGGCGGCGCGTTGAGCAGTTGGGAGACGCCGACAGAGAAGCCCATGCCGTGGATGATGAGCGGGAGAAAGTAGAGGAAGCCCTTTGGGTTGCGGAGTTCGTCAGTAGGTGTGCAATGGGTGGGTGGGGGGGTTGTTTTGGGGTTGGAGGGGAAGGAGGCAGGGCTGCTGGAGGGACTAGGGACGTACGGTGGAGGTCACCGCGCTCAGGTACAGGACTGCGGCGAAGCCCCACAGCTTGATGTCGGACAGCATTCTCGCGCAATTCTTCATGGTGATTTCTTCGAGCTTGGCGTCCGCGCGGTCGGCGTCGATGCGGGCGAGGACAAAGCGGCGCTCTCGAGAACTGAGGAACCGCCATTCGTGCCTGCCGTCGCCATCAGGCATGCCGACGAGTATGATGTGGGCGATGACGGAGGCCAGGACGGTGAAGATGCCCTCGATGATGTTAATCCAACGCCAGCCGTTCATGCCGGCCAGTCCTTTCATTTGCATCAAACCATAGGCGAGGATGCCGGAGAAGCCTGACGACATCTCGGCAATGAAGTATGCGACAGAGTACCGCTTCTGCACTTCATAACGCGTATACCAGATCCTGATCGTTTCAGCATCATCCTCCATAAGGTGTGGTACAAGGAAAGAGGGGAAGCGTGGAACATACGTAATGAAGTAGGCAATGGTGGGGTATTGCCAGGCTTGCAGTGTTCCAAGCGCCATGCGATATCCCAACAACCCGTGCCAAGAGTGGACCAGCCCTTGTCCCAGAGTGAACAGGCCGAAGAGTACCCCGGTCAGTGATATGATGAGCCTTGGTTTCTGTTGTATGGAACTCAGTCAGCTCTATGACATTTCACGCAGTTGGCCCATCGAGATATGTACGTACCAGATACTTGATAGCCAGCGGTAGCGTGGTCTGGAAGACCATCCAGAATGGGAAGTCAATGAGGCCCACAAGGGATTGCCGCATCCCAACGTCAAGCTTGAGGTCTTTCGTCATCCTGTTGCAAATGTTTTAGCGTCTATCAACGTTTTAGGGGCGGATTGAGTATCTGACCCAGCTATAGATGCGTTCCCCAGGTTTGATCTATCGATGAGCGTAATGCACCACAACACACCGAGGACAATGGTCACTCTCCAGTCGATCTTGCGAATGATTTTCTTCTCTTCTTGAGGCGTGACATCTTGCAAAATTGAGTCTGTGCTGCTGTTGCCTTCCGAGACAAGGACAGCTCCCTTTGAAGCATAGGCACGTTGTCGGGGGGCTTGGCTCTCGGCATCCATCGTTGGGGCCGTTGACATTTTGAGGAGGTTTTCGGTAATGAGGTTAAGCTGCGAAAGTCTCCAGCTTATATGCTCCGCCTTCATGCCGGTGATTATTTTGGCAGTATACTCTATGTTGGGTGTATAGACCTCAACGGACCGGCATTGAAGACGATGTCCGCGACGTCGTACGGTTTTAAGACTTTCTATGCAAAAAGCAAATCTCTACAAGCTTCGAGAGCCGGTTATGGTCACCCTAGCAAAGGTGCAGCGTAGCTCTTGTGGTTGTCCGCGAATGAACCATACATATGACCGTTATTTTACGCAAGATAATTAAACGGAGAAGATCCACAGAATAGCGCGTGGCCAAATTTGCTTGCACAAGCCCATGCGAGGGCGTACGTTGTAGAATAGCTTGCTGAATTTGTTGGAAGCCCACATGGGACCGCAAAAAATGAGCAGCAGCGTCCGCTTTACTGCGAGGTCGGCATTACTCCTCAATAAGATGGAGCCGTTAACGATACGTCTTAAGAACAACGGGATGTTCTTTTGAACCGGAAGTTGAGGATTGCCAGAGCTGGGTCTCCCCGTGGACGAAGCTTGCAATTTGTTTGGCGCCACTGCCGTCGGGCGCACAACTTTAAAAAGGCTGTTTGTTCGTGAATCGTATCAATTGGATGCCTCCAAGTTAAACTTTGTTCTACCTTGGCCATTGGGCGACTCGGCACCTCCCCCTCGTCATGTGGTTGGGTCGATCTGCATTGCGATATGGTAAGGTGGCAGTAAAGATCTTCAGAGTGAAGGAAAATAGTATGTACAATTCAGATCCCATGCTAAGTGAATTGGCAGGAAAAATTGATGCATGGGAAGTCTGCGACATTGATTCTCGGCTACCTTTGTTACAAATAACGTGGCCCAATCAGGCATGGAGAGATTGCTTACAGTATATCATGCTTCATCGATAGTACTGATGCAGATGCCCCACGCTAAATCCTCTTACTGTTACAAAGTCAAACCCCCGCTGCGTTCTCGGGCCCCATTCGGCGGCCCAGCCCGCTACTGTGGCCAAGATAATATGAGGAAGGCGGTCAGCTTCCGAAGCAAACTCAATGAAAAGTCTACCGCGAGATAGCTGCCCATTCTGTTCGGAAGAAGTTACGGTTTCTGACCGTCAAGATAAGCCGAGAGACCATCGAGAGGTAATTCGGGAGCACTGCGAAGCCCGGATCCTCCGGCCCGAGAGCGCAATCTGAGGCGTGCCCGAATTGTGAAGGGTGAGATTCGACTGAGCTTTTCGAGCTGGCCCTGATTGTAAGTGAGGTATCATATTTAGAAAGTTCCAACGCCGTTCCCATGTGCTGTAATATCTGACAATACGCCCACATGCGTCAGGGCGCCACGCCTGTGCTGACAAACTTCAAAATGTCCTCCAGCGGCATCATGGGGCGGATCGGCGGGGCAGTTTCCGTCTTCTTGTCAACTCCCGTATCCTCCACGCCCTCCATCGCACCCTCATCATCATCTTCTTCGTCCTCATCTTCGTCCTCACCCTCTTCCTCCTCTTCGACTTCTCCTGTCAAGACCTCCTTTCCAATCCTACCACCAGCCGGACCAGCCCAGTCCCAGAGCTGATCCATCTGCTGCCCCGTCATTCCCCCCTCCCCCGCCAGCTTGGAGTGCGCTACCTCGCCCTTGATGTCGGCGTCGGGCCCTGCTGCATGCTTGACACCATCTGCAATCCAATCCTCGGCCCACGGCACCATCTTCTTGCGGGTGAGCTGTGTTACCATGTTCTCGTGCGTTCGGCCGGGGAAGTTCGGCAGTGGGTAGGGATGTGCTTGGTTGAGGAGCTGCTGGCTGTCCTTGAAGGCTTCGAGCAAGGCGGCGAAGCGGCCATTGATGATTTGGGACTGGTGGGCGACGGTTGTCCAAGGTGGCGGGTTGGGGTCCCAGGCGTATTGGGCTTGCGTATTCTTGAGGACTTCGATTGCGCCATTGAGGTGCTGTAGACGCTGGGCGAGGAGGTCCAGAGAGCGCACTTCATCTGGCGGAGCCGGTGCGGTTGGAGCGCGAGCAGTCATGGCTATTGCTGTGCGGAAAAGGTTGTGCGTGGTATACTTGAGCTTCGGGGGTTGGTTGAGCGGTACATCCAGCGTTGATCGCGGTGCAGGTTCGGCGGGCGCGTCGAGGATGCGCAGGGGCGGTGGTTCGGGCAGGTCCAGTCAGAGGTGTCGCAATTGCCGCAGCTCGCGCGAGTCAGTTGCGAGATCGGATGTTGAAAATGCGGGACAGCCGCTCTCTGACGCTGGAGCCGCAAGAATGTAGCCAGAAGATCAAGCAACAACACCTCGCTCTGACTCCTCTACCCTTCTCCCAACAGAATTTCGCACCTGCAGTCATGGCAACCCCGAGCTCGCCCACGGTAGAGACCAATGGCACAAACACCCGCCCCCAGACTCCCAGGGTCAACAGCTTCGCTCTGACCGAGTACACTGCGAATCACTCTCCACCGCCCGAGAGCCCTGTGGTCAAGACGACCGGAGTGCCTGAGCACTTCCTCCTGCCCAATGGATACCCAGATGTAACGCCGCCGTCCTCACTTGCGCGCCGCTGTCTCTGACTATCGAGCAGTATCTCCGCCTCATTCTGACCTCGCGCGTCTACGAAGTTGTGCAGGAGACTCCTCTTACCCATGCCGTCAATATCAGCAATCGCCTGGAATGCAAGGTCATGCTGAAGCGCGAAGACCTGCAGCCCGTCTTCAGCTTCAAGCTGCGTGGCGCCTACAACAAGATGGCCCATATGGACAAGGAACAGAGCTTCAAGGGTGTCATCGCATGTTCAGCAGGTGACTCACAAATCCCCCCATGCTGAGCAACAGCAGAGGCTGATAAACAGTAGGCAACCACGCTCAAGGCGTTGCGTACTCGGCACGAAAACTCAAAATCCCCGCCACCATCGTCATGCCGTCGGGCACCCCAGACATCAAGCACAAGAACGTCTCGAGACTGGGCGGACACGTCGTTCTGCACGGCGCTGATTTCGATGCCGCCAAGGAGGAAGCACACCGCTTGGAGAAGGTACACGGTCTGGTAAACATACCGCCGTTTGACGATCCTTACGTCATTGCAGGCCAAGGCACTATCGGCATGGAGATCCTGCGCCAAACGAACCTGCAGGATTTGGAAGCTGTCTTCTGCTGCGTGGGCGGGGGTGGTCTGATCGCTGGGGTGGGTGTCTACATCAAGCGCATAGCCCCCCACGTCAAGGTCATTGGCGTTGAGACATATGATGCCAATGCCATGGTCCAGTCTTTGAAGGAGGGAAGGCGAGTTGCTTTGAAAGAAGTCGGCTTGTTTGCGGATGGCGCTGCTGTCAAGAACGTTGGCGAAGAGACCTTCCGCGTTGCTTCAGATGTCGTAGACGAGGTTATCCAGGTCACGACTGACGAAACCTGTGCCGCTATCAAGGACATTTTCGAGGACACCCGCTCCATCGTCGAGCCGGCAGGCGCTCTCGCTCTGGCGGGTCTAAAGAAGTACGTCACCGCCAATCCTTCGCCCAACCCCAACCGGGGTCTCATTGCTGTTGCATCTGGCGCCAACATGAATTTCGACCGTCTCCGCTTCGTTGCTGAGCGTGCTGCTCTTGGTGAGAAAAAAGAGGCTCTCCTGTCCGTTACTATTCCCGAACAGCCCGGGGCCTTCGCAAACCTCATCAAGGCCGTTTACCCAATGGCTTGCACTGAGTTCGCATACCGCTATGCTGATGCGTCCGAAGCGCATATCTTGATTGGTGTCGCATTGAATGCACCCAGCCGCAGCCGGGATCTTACGGACCTCGTAGCGCGTCTTGAGAAGGACGGCATGCAAGCAACAGATCTTTCGGGTGACGAAGTCGCTAAGTCGCACGTTCGGTATCTCGTCGGTGGTCGGCCCTCGGCTGTCTCAACTGAGCGGCTTTTCACCTTTGAGTTCCCGGAGCGACCCGGTGCTCTTTACAAGTTCCTAACCACCATGCAGCCGGACATGAACATCTCGCTGTTCCACTACAGAAACCACGGAGGTGATGTCGCAAGGATCTTGGCAGGTATCCAATGCCCAGAAGGCAAGGAGAGCGAGCTGCGCGAGTTCCTGCACAAGATCAACTATCCCTTCACCGAGGAGACCGACAACCCGGTCTATAAGATGTTCCTGAGAGAATAGGTTCTCGGCGCTGAATAAGTGGAGTTTGGAAAGTTTAGAGGTCAGGGTCCGAGCTCCGCCGTATCTCCGTTACTAAAGGAACCATCTCATCTCATATATGGGTCTTGGAGTTGAGGTTTACTTGTTTTATATAAAGGGGAAAAAGATATCCGTCGAGCGCCAGAATAGAGTTGGAAAAAGACATTGTCTCTACCATTCGAACCCTCTCCATCTCTTCCTTTCCTCACTCCTCTTTCTCATCTTTCCGTCTATCATGTCACAAACCAGTGCGAAGGAAACCGAGGTATGGGCGTCTTCTCAAATTTCTGAACATTACTTTCCTATGCGGAATACGGGCTGAGACAGACCTGCCGAAGGCACAAGCCGCGCGGCATATCTTTTTGTGGTAGTGACCAATTGAACCCACCTCATTGATAAGGCAAGAGCGGAGAAAGTGGAGCATGGGACGCACAAGAACGGTTCCCGAATAAACAAGCATGGTTCTTGGTGGGGCTTGGTGGGGCTTGGCTAGAGCTTCTTTGCGGCAGCGGCATGCGGCTCCCATTTTCCGTCCGTCGATCATTTGCAGAGGGAGCCTCCTTTCTCCGCCACCGCCCTCTGCCCTGAATTTAATGCTTTAGGATAGGCCGCTTGACTAGGAAGTTAATGCGGGCTTTTCCTGCGAACTAGCCACTTTCCAAACGATCTATCAGGAAGTCTGATGGATGCTCAGTGTCTTAGGTTTTGGAATTTGGAACTGTCTGGTTCGCCGCTTGCTGAGGGAAGCATTCGGTAGCGCAGAAGCGACCAACGCCATCTCGCACGGGCCTAGCAACAGATGACGTCTCCAGATGGAGACATGAGCATGGGGTCTGGAGCCGTCCCCACAAGCCATATGTCAAGCTCCGGGGATGAGAGCCGGCCAGGATTGATGCACGGCTGATTGACGCCAAGCGGCTGTCAGATTTGGAGGCCGTCTTCTTAAGTCCGTTCGGTGCCCCCCTTCCTCAAATTTTTTTTGTTTGGAGAAAGACCCCGCCGCCAGACGACTCTCACCCTCCCCGCAATCATGGCAAAACTGAAGCAAGAAGCAGAGCGTGTGGATCCGGCGAGCCTGGAGAAGGACTTGGATTCGAAGCGCTCCTCTAAATCAACTCCTGACCGGGACTCTCCCTCCGGTGGAATTCACTCTACACCATCCGGTGACCGCCTCTTTCTCTCGGAGGAGCAAGCCCTGAATCGCGCAAAAGAGTTGCCCAATGCCACTGAACCCATCTACCTCACCTACGCCCACGGCGACAAAGATAACCCGCGCAACTGGCCGAACTGGAAGAGGTGCATTGGCCCCGCCCTCCACAACGAACACCAAGCACGCTGACACGTCAATTCATCACACACAGGTGGTATATCACATGCTTTGCCAGCATGCTCAACGTGCTCACGTACGCATATTGTCCCCGCCTTTGCCCCCGCCACGAGATCCCTCTCAACCACTGACCCTTGCCATCCAGCTGCCTCTGCGCCGGCGGCTACAGCTCCGGCCAGGACGCCCTCATCGAGGAGTTCGGCGTCTCGGCCGAGGTCGGCACCGTCGGCCTGTCCATGTACATCCTCGGATTCGCCATCGGCCCGCTCATGCTCGCGCCCCTGTCCGAGTACTTCGGTCGTAATCCCGTGTACGTCTGGTCGTGGTTGTTATTGGTTATCTTTCAGTTGCCGCTCGCGCTGGCGCCGAATATCGCGACGGTCATCGTGTGTCGTTTGCTCCAAGGGTTCTTCGGTAGCGCGCCGTTGACGAATACGGGAGGGACGGTGAGTGATTTGTGGGCGAGGGACGAGTGCGGGAATGCGATGGCAGTTTATGGACTGAGCAGTACGTTTGGCCCGCCATTGGCGCTGGTGATTAGTGGGTATATCGCGTTGGAGAAGGGCTGGAGGTGGTTGTTTTGGGTTTATATGGCTATTTTCGGGGGCTTCTGGATACTGTTTGTGGTAGGTGTCTTGCGATGCGTGAACGAAGTCAGATACTGACCGATTGCAGCTCACCGTCCCGGAGACTCGCCATTCGATCATCCTGGATAAGAAAACGCAACGGCTGCGGAAGCGGTTGCGTGCGGAAGGGTTTGCCGCTGCGGAGCATATCACAGACGCGAATGCGGATGAGAAAAAGGGGCTGCATACCTTGTTTGCCATCACGTTGACTAGGCCGTTCCGCTTCCTCTTCACTGAGCCGTAGGCCGACTGTCACATTCGATATTGACCCTCGCTGACAACCACCAGTATTACTTTCGCCGCTGCTATATACAACGGCTGGATCTACGGCATTGTCTACCTCCTCAACGAAGCATTCCCTCTGGTCTTCGGCCCGACGGGCCACGGTTTCAATACCGGCGAGTGGGGTGCGTCCTTCGCCGGTCTCTGCGTTGGCAGCTTAGTCGCTGCTTTCCTTCATCCTGTGCAAGAGCGCTACTACCTCCGCCGCGTGGCCCGCAACGATGGCAAGGGCGTCCCCGAAGCCCGCATGTACCTCGCCCGCGGCGGCACGTTTCTCCTGCCAATCTCGCTGTTCTGGTCAGACGAAGCCCTTTTTTTCCTTCCCTTCCTGTCCTGTTGAAGAGGAAGTTGCTGACGAATCCCTGCAGGTTCGCCTGGACATCCTATTCCACCGTCCACTGGATCGTGCCCATCATCGCGAGCGCCTTCTTCGGTGCCGGCATCTACATCATCATCCTCGCCATCCTCAACTACGTCGTCGACTCGTACCAGACATATAGCGCCAGCGCGCTCGCCGGCGTCATCCTCGTCCGCAACCTCGTCGGTGCCGGCTTTCCGCTCTTCGCGAGGCAAATGTACGAGTACTTGGGGCTGGAGTGGGCGAGCACGCTGCTGGCGTTTTTGAGTATTGTCATGTGTCCAATCCCGTGGGTGTTCTTTTACAAGGGCGAGGAGATTAGGAAGAGGAGCCCGTGGGCGAGGGAGCATTTTGCGCAGGATGAGGACAAGCCGCATTGAAGGGCGGGATATGGACGGTTGCAGTGGTTGTCGAGGAGGGTGGTCCTCCTCCTTCGCCAATTTCATGCCTACACGATAGCCGGTTTGATACTTGCTGCCGCCACGAAAAATAACAGAATGTATTCTGACGTTGGAAGTGTTCGTCATATTTAGAGTATGGTTGGGTATCATATTCGTTGTTGTGGTGGGAGCTGTCCACGGGGTGACACGGACGGAGCAGTCGGTTTGAGGATGGTGAGCGAACATGGGATAGCTCAACACAACGCAGATCTCCTATGATATGCAGTGCATATGAGAAGCATGTACGACACCGGTGCAAAACTAACGACGTGTTGGTGGTAAAAGCCAGCTGGAGTCACAGAGGATGGCAAGAGATATCACTGTTGGGCTGAAAGAGATGGGACAATGGCATAAGCCGGTGGTGGTGGGCCTGTGATGGGCTCGAATTTCCCGTTCGAGCTGCATGTTAATGCGGTGCCCTTCAGCATTATCAAGAGTCTGGTCGTCATGCGCGCATTGTCGATGCAGGTGGATATCAGGCACAGTCCTGCGACGTATTCCCAATGTGTAGGAGGCTGAATTGAGGGTGAATCCGGTCTGTCCGGCGCTAAAGTGCACTAGGACAATTGGTTACGAAGAAGCTAGACGAGACGAACGGGCACTCGAATCAAACTTAATTCGCAATTCTACCGAGACGTGTCGACGAGGAAGATGCGAAACTCAGGCGACGTTGCCTCCAAGGATGCGGGGGCGTGCACAGCGTCCGAAGCACTCACGCTCCTCTCAGACACATCAACACCCGCACAACACAGCAAGATCGCGGGCAGCATCCAGCTGGGACCGAGAGACAGGAGTGAGACCAAGTTGACGTAATCGGCACAAGCGGGGGGGAGGGCGCGAGAAAGGGCGAGTAAACAAGGACGCGGGAGCTTGGGCCCCAAAAGAGACGCAGACGATCGACGGGGTCTCAGCACCCGCCGCATCATCCATCAGCTCACTTCTCTTTCTCCACCCCTCCCCTTCCCCCTCTCTCCCCATCACCCATCAATTCCTCCTGCGACGCCCCGTGCTTCTTGCGCCAGTCGCGCCATGCCGCCCAAGAAACGCAAGTCTGCGGCTTCGACCGCTGCTGCTGCTGCCGCATCTGTCCCGGACACTCCGCGCAGCACGCGTGCGACGCGCGCCGCTCCCGCTCCCGCCGACAACAACGCCAACGACCAACAACCCGCCGAGCTGCCCACCCCGACGCGCTCTAAGCGCGCCAAGAAGGACGACGCGCCCGCGAAGAAGAAGGCTGCTGCGCCCAAACAGAAAGATGACGACGTCCCCGCTCCCGCGCCCAAGGGCCGTCGCGGCCGTCCGGCAAAGCACACCAAGGGCGACGCTGGCGCCGAGGAAGATGTCAGCGCGGGCGCGCAGTTGAACGAGGAGCTGGAGCAGGCAGCTGATGAGGCGGTTGTTGCGGTGGAGGCTGCGCCGCCCGCGAAGAAGAGGGGCAGGCCGGGTAAGAAGGCTGCTGCTACTGCGGAGCCGGAACCGGAACCGGAGCCGGAGGCTGCACAGGAGAAGGAGAAGGAGGAGGCGGCGGAGGCGAAGAAAAAGAAGAATAAAGCTGAGGCACCCAAGGGCGGTCGTGGAAAGGCTGCTAAGAAGGATGTTGAGAAGCCGGTCGATCAGCCTGCTGTTGAGGAGCAGCCGAAGAAGCGTGGCAGGCCTGAAGCAAAGAAGACGGAGAGGGAGAAGGAGGAGCCTGCTGTCGAGGCGCAGCCGAAGAAGCGCGGTAGGCCTACGCCGAAGAAGTTAGACGAGAAGGATGAGCACGAGGAGGAGCCTGCCGCCCCGGCACCTAAGAAGGGGAGGACAGCTGCTGCACCTGTCGAGGAACCTGCTGCTCCCGCGCCGGCCAGGAAGGGTCGCGGTAAGGGTGCTGCTCAGGAAGTGCAACCTGAGCCTGAGAAGTCTGCGGCGCATGTCCCGGAACCGAAGAAGCGCGGAAGGGCAGCTGCGGCTCAAGATACTGAGGGGAAATCCGTCGAGGAACCTAACCAATCTAAGAAGCGTGGCCGACCGGCCGCAAAATCCAATGCAGAGAAGCCCGCCGAGGACAAGGCTGTTGAGGAAGATGTAGAACTGCCGAAGAAGCGCGGACGCGCTGCTGCTAAGGGTGAACCCGCCGTGGAAGCTGCTGAACCACCAAAGAAGAGGGGCAAGTCGAAGAAGGTTGTTGAAGAAGCTCCCGTGCCTGAAGAGGAAAAGGAGGAGTCAGCGCCGGCATCCAAGAAACGCGGAAGAACAGCAAAGGCCCCGGAGGAGAGCGCTGTTGAAGAAGTTCCTGAGCCACCGAAAAAGAAGGGCAGAACGACCAAGGCGAAGACGCAAGCAGCCCCTGCACAGGAGACGGCTGAGGCGCCAAAGAAACGCGGACGTGCCCCAGCGAAGAAGGCCACCGAAAGCAAGACAGAAGAGCCATTGAGCCACGGTGAGGCTGCGAAGAATGACGAGGCCGAGCCTGCCCCCGAGCCTCCCGCTGCTAAGAATGGCAAGGCCAAGTCCGCTGCGAAGGAGGCTGAAGTCGCTCCGAAACCCCGTGGTCGTCCGTCGAAGAGCGTTACGCCCGCGGAAGCTCCTGCTGGGGTCAAGGCCGACGAACCCAAGAAGAGTGCCAAGCGGGGCAGGCCAGCCAAGGAATCAGCAGCAGACCAGACTGAACAGCCGGCCTCCAAGCGCCGTGGCCGTCCGCCGAAGAGTGACGCGGAGCCAGCAGAAGAGGAGGCAACGCCGGCCAGCGCACCAGCTAAATCGAAGAAGACTAGTGCTAAGGAAACTCCCGCCGAGAGCAGTGCCCCGACTAAGAAGACAGCAAAAAAAACTGAATCCAAGAAGACAGCCGAGTCCAAGAAGCCTTCTGGAACTGCCAACATCGAGCGTGACCCTGCCACTGGACTTGCCTATTGGTTGATGAAGGCCGAGCCTGAATCGCGCATCGAGAATGGCAAAGACGTCAAGTTTTCCATTGATGATCTCGCTGCTGCCAGCGAACCCGAGCCTTGGGATGGTGTGCGCAACCATGTCGCTAAGAACCACATGCTGGCCATGAAGAAGGGTGACTTGGCTTTCTTCTATCATTCCAACTGCAAGACTCCTGGCATTGTCGGAATCATGGAGATAGCGGAGGAAGCGAGTCCGGACGAGAGTGCTTTCGACTCTTCACACCCTTATTACGACGCCAAGTCCAAGCGTGAAAAGCCGTCCTGGTTCTGCGTAAAGGTCTCATTCCGCCGCAAGTTCGCCCGTCCTGAGACGGTCACGCTGGACAAGCTGAAGGCTCTTTCGAAGGAGGGCCAGCCCCTGGAGAACATGCAGCTTTTCAAACAGAGCCGCCTTAGCGTCAGCAACGTCCGTCCAGAGGAGTGGAATCACATTCTCGGCATTGCCAGTGAGACTACCGACGCCGACCATACTGTGCCTCAGAAGGCCACGGAGAGCATCGCGAATGCCACTGATGGCGCCGCGGCACCGGCTCAGGATACCGAGACGGCTCCCAATGCTCAGGATGACGCAGCCAGTGAAGCCAGTGATCCGGAGGAGCCCAAATCTGATGACGACGCCCTAGGCCTCACGATCGGAACGCCGAAGGGCGCTGCTGCTCTTCTCGACGCCGCCAACGACGACGTGTCCGAGGACGACACTGCTGTCATCACCCGCGAGACTACTACTATCAAAAAGCCAGATGGCAAGATTCTCGCAACCACCGTTGTTGAGGCTGCCACCTCCGTCGAGCCCGTGCCAAACGGCGGTTCTAGCGCCGCTCCCGCCGTGCAGACCACAATCGAGCCCACCGCCAGTCTTGCGCCCCCAGCAGCCTCGTCCCGCCCCTCATCCCGCGGCGGCTCGCGTGCCAGCTCCCGCCAGCCATCCGCCGGGCCCACTTCCGCAAAGAGCCAGCGCCACAGCTCGCGCGCCCCATCGGTCCGCAGCCCTTCGGCTCACGCAGCGGCCCTGCAGCCGACGGCGGAAGAGTCCGCTCCGGAGAACGGCGGCGGTGTCGGTGCGTCCGTTGGCTCCGTCCTCGACACACCGCTCGAGGTCGAGAAGGTCGTTGAAACCATGAGCGCTACTATCACTGCTGCGCCCGCCCCTGCCGTGCCTGAGGAGGCGAACATCAGCGCCAAGATGGATGCCCCAGCGCCGGCAGTCCAGCCGCCCGTGTTGGAGCCTCAGATCCTGCAGCCGGCAGATGCGGCGCTGGCGGAGATGGTTGCGCCAGTCGTTGAGGCGCCAGCTGTGCAGCCGCTGGTCTCTCCGGCTTCTACGCCTGCGGCGAATATGGCTGCACCGATGGCGCCCATGTTTGGTACGGAGAGGGAGGGGCAGGAGCAGCCTTGAGGGGTGAGGAGAGAGTATTTACTGTGATATGAGACGCCTGTCGATACTGGTTGGCTTTATATTGACTGGTACAAAGGGAAGAGCAGAGCGGGCCTCTTGTGCTGGAAATGGCATGGCGGACGATTTTTGCTAGGGCAATGGAAATTGGACTAGCTGAGAAAGGAAAAACGTAAAGCGGAAAAGGGTCATGACAGTCTTGCCAGGCGTTGTAGTGTTCATTACGGGGTAACGGTTAATGGATAGGATTACTATGGGAGGCTCTCCTGGAGGGGTCATTGCAGTGTGCTTGTGCAGTGAACGCAATATTTCAGCCCGTGGAGGAATATAGAAGATTTCCTTGTAATTTTGCGGCTCCTAATTAGAGGGGATAGTGGTGATGAGTACACGAGCAGCCATTTCGTGGACGGACGCGCAATGTCGCTTGTCCGGCGGGGTGCTCAAGGAGGAAACGCCGAGGCTACCCGGCGATCCGGGGCAGCTCGCAGTGTTGCATCATGCGCTGAGCCTCGAAATATTCCGAACAGCTTTCCACAACTTGCCCGCCGACACACCGCGCCCCTCTTTCTCTCGCTTTCCCCACCTCACCACTTTTTCTTCTGTCTTTTTTCTCTTCTCGCGGAGCATCCCACTCTCCTCGCACTCCGCGTCCTCCAAACCACACACCAACAGCACCGAAAACACCTCCGTCACCATGGACGCCGCCCTCACCCAAGCCCGCACCCTCCTCCAACCCATAACGCACAACCTGCCCGGCCCGATCCACGACGCCGGCCTCTCGCTGCTCGGCCCCAAATGCTACCAAAAGCTGATCAAAGACATCGACCCGGTCAACTACCCCGACTGCGTCAAGCTCGCCATCAGCAAAGGGCTGGGCATCGGCATCATCGGCGCGTCCTCGGTGGTCAAGATCCCGCAGCTCGTCAAGCTGCTGCGCTCGCAGAGCGCCGAGGGCATCTCCTTCCTCTCCTACCTGCTCGAGACGTCGTCGTACCTGATCGGCCTCGCGTACAATGCCCGGAATGGGTTCCCGTTCAGCACCTACGGCGAGACGGCGCTGATCGCCGTGCAGAACGTCGCCATCGCCGCGCTCGTGCTGCATTTCAAGGGAAGAGACGCCGGCGCCGCGGCGTGGGTCGCGGGATTGGCCGCCGCGGGGTATGCGCTGTTTGACCAGGGCATCGTGGACGCGAAGACGTTGGCGGGATTGCAGGCGGTGGGCGGTGTGTTGAGCATTGCGAGCAAGGCGCCGCAGATTGTCGAGGTGTATCGGCAGGGTGGGACGGGGCAGCTGAGCGCTTTTGCGGTGAGTTCTGGCGCGGCAAAAAAATACAAAAATGAGCCTCTTTCGCCTGTGGGGGTTGTTCGGGGGCGGGCTGACATTTGAGTGGCATGACAGGTCTTCAACTACCTCATCGGCTCCCTCTCGCGCATCTTTACCACGCTCCAGGAGGTCAAGGACACGCTTATTCTGTTTGGGTTCGTGGCGGGCTTCTTGCTCAATGCGGTGCTGGCGGCGCAGATGGTGTACTACTGGAACGCGCCGGCGAGCAACAAGGGCAAGGGCAAGAGCAAGAGCAAGGCAAAGAAGCAGTCTGTTCAGGCGAAGGAGAAGGCGAGTGGCAAGCCGTTGGCTACCTCGACGGCTACGCCGAGCAAGGCGAAGAGCCCGAGCACTCGCAGGAGGGGTTAGAGCTGTTGAGAGTTTGTGTGGGCTTTCTTTTTTTTTTTTTTTTCTTGAGATCCGTGGTTCTCGGGCTTTAATGGATGTGGCTTGATTCTCTCTGCTTTCTGTGCGCGGAATGTGTGATGCTCTCCGATGCTCTGTGTTCTGGATGCTTTCGAGATCTGAAGTCCTTCATGCCGCCTTGAACGCTT
Source organism: Macrophomina pseudophaseolina (assembly GCA_022204955.1). Lineage (NCBI taxonomy): Eukaryota > Fungi > Ascomycota > Dothideomycetes > Botryosphaeriales > Botryosphaeriaceae > Macrophomina > Macrophomina pseudophaseolina. Next base: position 76,111 of record JAJJID010000023.1, read on the forward strand.
GCAACTTCCTCAACAGGCAAAATGGCATGATCCCTACTAAGCATACGCTGTAAAGTCAGCCCTTCATTCGTGAATTTGCCCCTCACCTATTGGCTATAATGGACTAGAAGCAAAAGCGTGTCTCCATGCGAATATCAACCAACATACAGAGGCTTTTCACATTCATTCTGCTGCAGTCAGAGAGTCAGCATTCGCTTCAGTATTCGCACCGCCGCAAGGCAGAGTTGACGGCCTGGTTGTTCTCTCAGCAGCCCACGATCCTTGTGAACCTCCCCCATCCCAGCCATTCCCCGAAGCTGCGATCATGACACTCTATGGTCCACGGTTACTGAGCAACATCGCATTTCCTTACAGCTGCGCACCCTGATCACCATCCCATCACCACGCCGCTGCAGCCTAGTCACCGTGCTCAACCGAGACGCCTCCGCGCAACGGGTGGCTGTTGTTACGGAAGAACGTCAGCCAGCTCAGGTTGCGTATTATCTTCTTTAATACTGGCCAAAGCAGCCGCCACCCATTGGCCCCAGGACGCCGAACTGTGTTTAGTGGCAGTTGAGGAATTGGAGACGGAGGGCGAGGCAGAGGTTTTTCGTATACCTTAGGGCGGGCTGTCAAAAGAGGTGGGTTTGCTGGGCTGTTTCAACTTATTTTGCACGGGGCGCCCGTAGGCTTCGTCATGGGGGAGCATGGAGTGAAGCTCGGGTGCGGTTGGGGTGTCCGCTTTGAAAGTCGCTTTCTGGGACGAAGCATTTCAAGAGAACAGAAGACTTGTTTTGTCCCGTGTGAGCCTGGAATGCGGAGCACTGCTTTTGAGACATGATGGATGTGGATGGCTGGGGCCGCCTGTGCTCTCTCCCATTTTTATTTTAGCCCGGATACGAGAGTAGGGCTGGAGTCACTGGTTAGTGGTATCCGAATATGGCGACGGCGGTCTTCATCGCTCATGCTTATTGCGGAGATCTATCACCGTTCCCCGACAACCTACTCCCTACTCAAGAGCATGTGCTTGAATTGATACAAAAGCGGGGAGGGCGAAAAGTGAGATTGGCAGGTCAAATCCACACATGCACAATAGAACGTCAAAGTGCCCGTGTTAGGGTGAGGTCCATGATCAGCTGTGCAATATAGGAAAGTCGGAGCGATGTTGTTCGACCGAAAATGCCCGCGTGCAACGGAGTATGCGGAGGGAAATAGCCGACTATATCAAGAGCTCAGCTGCTACGGAAGACTTCCGTGATACGTTGGATCAAGCTTTCATGGTCTCCCGTAGATCAATCGGGAGTTTGCCGACTACTTCCGGCTAGTGGCGCGGAGATGCGGGGTGCGGAAGCTTTCCGTCTGGAGTAGCTTAAATACAGTGACCAGTCGTATTCCCTCCAGGCCTTACTTCTTTTGATGTGTTTCAGTCTCAGTCATAATGATTCTGCAGAACTTCAGCTCACTCGTCGGGCAGTATCTATGGATTGCAGCTCTGGCTGCCATTGTCGCACACTTTACCCTTAACTACTTTACTCCGGGAGTCCGCAAAATCCCCGGGCCATTCCTGGCCAAATTTACTAACTTGTGGCGATTCTATGATGTTTGGAAAGGCCGGAACGACCTTACGCTGAACACACTCCACCACAAGTATGGAGACAATGTCCGGTTGGGCCCCAACGTGGTCAGCATCAAAAACATGAACGACATCAAAGTCGTGTATGGCATCAACTCCGGTTTCCGCAAGGCAAGATTCACTGCCTGAAAACCTCAGTTCTATACCATATTAGCCCTCACTCACACCAACCAGAGCAAGTTCTACGCCGTCCAACAACAAATGGCCAACGGCAAACCCACCGTCACGCTCTTCACCTCCCTCTCCGAGCAATGGCACGCCAACATCAAACGGCCCATCGCCAACGCCTACTCGATGACGACGCTTACCGACTTCGAGCCCTTCGTTGACAACATGATCGCCCTCCTGTTCTCCCGCCTCGACGCCCTCTTCGCAACAACGACCAACACTTCCTCCCACGACCGCCCTCGCCCAATCTGCCCCCTCTTCGACTGGCTTCAATTCTACGCCTTCGACGTCATCGGCGAGCTCACCTGCAGCCGCGACCTCGGCTTTCTCTCCACCGGCCGCGACATGTCCAACATCATCCGCGACCTCAACGCGACCATGGACTACAACGCGCTGGTCGGCCAGCTCCCGTGGCTCGACCACCTGCTGATCAAGAACCCGCTGCGCCAACTCCTCCTCGGCGCCAACGCCGCCACCGGCCCCGTCGCCCGCTTCGCCCGCGCGCGCCTCGACGAGCGGCTGCTCGAGCGCGACAAGGGCGTCGAGAAGCCGCGGCGGGACTTCATGGCGCGCTTCTTCGAGGCCAAGGAGACGCACCCCGCCGTCGTAGATGATAGGCAGGTCTTCTCGTACGTCGTGACCAACGTGTTTGCTGGCTCGGATACCACGGCGATCAGCCTCCGGGCGGTGATATACTATGTCGTGAAGCATCCGCAGTGCCATGAGAGGTTGATGCGGGAGTTGGTCGGGGCGAGGGCGGAGGGCAGGCTGGCCGAATGCGCAACGTGGCGGCAGAGTCAGGAGTTGGTTTACTTTGACGCGGTGGTGAAGGAGGCTTTGAGGTTGCATCCGGCGGTGGGGATGCTGCTGGAGAGGGTGGTGCCGGAGGGTGGGTTGAGGCTGGAGAGCGGGGCGTTTTTGCGCGAGGGGACAATTGTGGGCGCGAGTCCATGGGTTGTGCATCGGGACGAGAAGATCTTTGGGGAAGAGCCGGATAGGTTTGTGCCGGAGAGGTGGTTGCAGAAGAAGGGAGAGAGCAGAGCGGGGTGGGACGCAAGGTTGCAGAGGATGACAAGGGCGACAATGACTTTTGGGATGGGGCCGAGGACGTGTATTGGCAAGAACATTAGCCTCTTGGAGATTTACAAACTCCTACCAAGCTTGTTTTTGAGATACGATGTAAGTTTTCTCCCCCGAGCTACGAGTAAACGCTCCTCACATAGCACTAGATCCAGCTGGTGGATCCGAAAGCGGAGTGGAAGATCACCAATTCTTGGTTCGCACGTCAGGAGGGTGTTGAATTTCACCTCACCAGAAGAATGGATGTCTGATTTGTTGGATCCACGTCTGGGCATGTCTGTGGGCTAGCCTTACCAAAAAGAATTAGGTAGAAGGGAAATTCAAAACAGAAACTTGTGAACAACAAAGCTGGAAATGGAAATTGAGTGACGAAATGATTGCAATACTATTCCGAGTGCCCACGGAATAGTAATGCTGAAAGACCATGTCACCATATCCTCATCTCCCGCGCCCATTAGTCTCCAAACTAGAAGCTGCTCATCGTGTCATTCGGATAACCAGGCGCTCTCATGGCAGGCATCTCGTAGATCTTGCGGCTTGCCAACTCAAAAAGGGCATTGCTCGGCCGTTCAACTAGATATTTAAAGCACCGTCATCGGTACAGTATGTATATAGGGTATTGGAGAGTGACGGAGCAGTGTAAAGAACAAGCACCCCCACCAAACCCTAAGACCCATCCCACGGTCAAAAACTAACAACAAGGCCGAATCACCTCTTTCCAGTCAATAAAATACGACAAATCCTCGCAGGGTGGTGAAATCAACCAACTCTCCCAACATCCATTTACGCACCAGCTCCAGAGATTAGTAGCAACATGAACCAACTCAAGCGGTCTGCAAAGGATGCCTAAAATAAAATTTTAAAAAGAGAGTCATCGTCTTCTCCCACACATTAAATCTACCACCTCCCCCATCGACCGGTTCTCATGGGGCCACCAGAAGAAGAAATGACAAGCACCCCCTCTCCTTCTTATGTCGACGCCACCCACATTTTCAAGCTCGGCGTAGCAATGTGGCCCAGCAATCCGTTCAAATCCTCCTCCGCCAGCCCGAGCAGCACCTCCCAGTCGGCATCCGACTCACTAGATGTGCCACCCCTGGGCGGCAGCACGTTGATGGCGCTGCTGTTTGCCAACCACGTCTTACGCACCCATTCAGCAGCGCCATCACCTCCCGTACCGGGGATGCCGAAGTCCAGGTCCGCGGTGAAGTCGATCCAGGAGCTGAAGTCGAGGCCGGTGCGCTCGGGGTCGATGGCACGGCGGAGGGTCACGAGGAAGGCCGTTGTGGGAATGGTGTTAGTGGCTTTGCGGGCGGATGGCGCCTCTGTGGTACCAGAGGTGTGCGGGATGTTGGCAATAATACTCAAGTCCCGGTATTTGAAGTCGACGTGATTGGTGTGGTTTTCGTGCGCGAACTCGGGACAAAGAGATGCGACGAAGCCGAAGCGGGGGCGCATATATGCCTCGTCGACGGTGAAAATTGCTAGGTGGATGTGGAGGGCAGCGGTAGCCACGGCCTTGTGGTCCAGGATTGGTAGGAGGGGCTGGCTACGAGGCCCCTGGGGCGCGGAGGTCGGTGTTGCCGAACCTCTTTCCGTATCATTCTCGCTGTCAGCTTCCCTGTTATGTTGTGTTAGTATCAACGAAGTGATTGGCTACCCAGATATTATTTGCGGCAGTTCCAACCTCCTGCATGAGGTCTTTAAGCCACTACGCGTCAGAAGTGCTATAAAAGCCATGGTAGTCCAGTGCCGGCAGCTGGGGCAGCTCTCTGGGTACAGGCGTACTCAGAATTTCCGAACACTTGCGTAAAAAAGACTGTTATGGTTCCGGACGATGGCTTCCTTAGCTCGTCGGTAGGAATGACTGCAACGGATTGAGTACCTTCAGCTAGGAAAAGGGGGCCCTCGAACATCAAAGGGAAGAAATAAGACTTACTCAGGAGGGCTCTGCCCCAAAAGCTCTTCAATTGTAGCCTCAGCCGTAGCCACAGCGAAAGCGTCCCCAGTATAAACATCCGAGATTGGCGGGGCCAGCTTCTTCTGCACATTAACAGCAATTTTAAACCTCGCTACCTCATCCGGCCGCAGCGCGTCTTCACCCGCCGCCAGCCTCAACCCCACATTCGCCTTCGCCTTCAGCGACGCCAGCCTCTCCCTCGACAGCCTAACGATGTGACTCACTCGCTTCTGACCCGTCTCGCCCGGAAGCAGGCGCGGGCGCCCCCTTCCCCTCAGCACTGAAGTTGTACTCCGGCGGCGGCGTCATGCGCTCCTCCACCGCAAAACGCGCACTCCTTCTCACCAGCCGCCCCCGCCTCCCCCTCGCCCGCAAAGTACTCCAGGGCCCTCATCAGCCCGCACCCATCGACGACAGCGTGGTGGAAGGCAAAGCACAAAATCAGTCCGCCCTCGAACCAACTGACCTGCACGCCCAGTGCGGGACCAGGTACGGCGAGTGCGCCGGCAGCGAGGACAGGTTGCGCGGCAGCAGGAGCTCTGGGCGGAAGCGCGCGAGGGCGCCCTGCGCGTCGTCGAAGTGTCAGCCCTCGCGCGGGCCGAGGCGGCGGGTCGTCAGCATGTTGAAGGTGTTGGTGCCCTTGTGGTTGCTCTTTTCCTCCCGCGCGGTGCGGCACTGGCATGATGACGGGCGGCGGGTCGAGGTACTTGACGACAGTCCCGTCAACGATGCCGGCGAGGTAGGGCCAGTGCTGAATGGTGGTTTGGAGGCGTATGCGGATGTAATGCTCGGCGGCGCCGCGGCGCGAGGGGCCTGGAAAGGGGGAGATGTAGAGGAAGAGGACATAGACCTGGGGCATCGTCTGCTCGGCTGCGGTTAATTGCATGGTCTGAATGGTTTGAAGTTGGTGTGTTGCATGCAGCGGCGGTTGCGGGAGAACTCCTCAACGGGTTGTGTGGCGGATAGTGGTGATGGGCGAGCCTGGTCGCAGAGAGGCTCTTTGAAGGCACTGGGCTTCCCTCCAGCGATTATTCATGGTGTGATTTTTGCCCAGAGGGGAGGTTGCGTTGCCATATCAAGGCATCGGTGTGGTTGCAGCTGGCATGCTGGCGTTTTGGCGTTCTGGCTTGAAATTGAAGCGGTCATGCGGATGTAAAGTCGTCGATGTCCTTGTACATTTACTTCTGGACAATTACTTTAACCCCCCATGCGTGCTTACTGCAAGTCGCCACTCCTAGCTCCACAGGGCAATATATCCATACTACTTCGAGTCACGTCACTTCACATCTTATTACTAGAGCTAGAGTTCATTTCCCATTTATTGTTCGACCACTTTTCAGGCTCTCTCCAAATCAATCGTTCATGTTTATGGGCCCAAGTTTTGGAAACAAGTTCATAGGTGGAAGAGATCGGTTCTGGAATATCTCAAGCGCATGTTTCAACTACACTACGAATTAAGGCCATTCGTCCAGAGCTAAGTGTTCAGCGAGTCCAAAACATCGACTTTCCCATGGCTACTTCTTCCAGTCAAGTTCGCCCTCGCCATAACCATAACATCGAGCGAAGGGAGGGACCAACAATAACCTGCATGGAAGAGATAATGCTTACAGGCCGTAAGAGTAGAAAGAAGTGAAATTCAGTGATGTGATATGCTACTATTGCAACCTCATCACGTTAGTTCTTATTACACGCAAGATAGAAAACCGCAGCTGACCTTTGCTTGTTCACGTGCTGGATCATCCTTGCAGAGCCTTTATTGAGGTCATTGCGTACTTACACATGTCACATAGGTCGTATCTAAGGAGCGGTAAGTAAACACGCCGCTAAGCTCACATGTCTCGAACTTTTGAGAGCAGGACCTTCGCGGCTCTTGAGGGCTACAATCACTCAACAACTTGGAATTTTGGCAACATGGATGCGGATTGTTTGGCCCTTCAACAACTGTGGCGTCTGCATTTCCGGGAATCGAAGTTACTCGTTCTTCCTCTTCGGTGAGACGTTAGCGGACGTGGCATCCTTCAATAGAGCACCGCATGAGCGGCATGGCCATCTGTAAATGGCGCCGAGCTTCAGCATGTTGTTATTGTAACGATTTAGCAGCATGGCATCTGTTGAAGACATCCACCTCCTTCGCTTGTTGACCGTATCCATCTATAACCTAGAGTCCTCCGCGTCAAAGCCAGCGCAGGTGTCTTCTCACAATCCTGCCCTCCAATCAGTCAGTTCACACCACACTATCAACACAGCACAACACTTACAAAGACAATTCCGCACGACGCCCACAACACCACACTTTCATTCTTCTATCAAACCCCAACCCAACGCTCTAGATACATCTCATCAACAAAAACACACACACACACACACACAAACAGCCGGACAGCCACGCAGCACCGCCAATTACTCACTCACGCAAGCGACCAAATAGCAGAACGATATGAAGAAAAATGAATATAAGGACACGGATTGGCGCTAAATCCAACCTCCACCACAGGATTGAAAAAACTTCTTTCACTGCCCCCTCCCCCAGCACATCGCACCCAGGAAACGCTCCAACCTTTAGGTAAGAGAGAAAGACCGACTAATACAGACAGACGGGGTTTCGCTCACGATCTAATACTTTTTGTTGCTTTGCTCTTTAATCTACAAGCAGGCTTTGTAGCCTAGCCTCCGTCGACAGGACCTGGGAAAAAAATTGTCAGCTTACGAAAAAGGCGTTTGCAGGGTTGTGAAGCAACGGATTGTACTCACATCAAGCGCTTGCCTGACCTCCAACACCCTCCTAGCATCACTCAGCCAATCCCTCGCCAAAACCTTAGCCCAACCACTCAGGCCGTTCATCTCACGAGCCGCAGCGTCAATGTTGCCCTCCTCGAGCAGCATCTCAGTGCGAGTCAAGACAGACTCGACGTCATTGCCGAGGGGCAGTCCCTGACCATCGCCACCCTTCTTGAACATGACCTTGCTCAGCACGAGGGAAGCAGCGTGAGAAGCGACACCAGCGTCCTCGGGCAACAGAGCAGCCTTGCGGACCTCGGCAGCGACACGGCGGAAGCGGTCGATGAGCTGCGAGGGAGTGGGGACGCCCTTCTGGTAGGCGGCGGGGTTGATGGAGGCGATGGCTGCATTGACAACAGGGTCATCGGCAGCGATCTCCTTGAGGGCGGCGAGCTCTTCGACAAAGGGGCGAGGCTGGTCGGCCTTTTCGACGGCGTTGCGGGCGGCCTCGACAGCGACGAGCATATGCTGGGTGCGGAGGTTGGAGTCGATGACCGAGTTCCACTCAGCTGTCAGCTTCTCAAGCTCAGCAACAGCGTCGGACAACTCGTTGAGCTTGGCGAGGCGGCCCTGGCGCTCCTGCTCGACGCGCTCATGGACGGAGTTGGCGAATTGACGGTTGAGAGCGATGGCCTGCTCGAGAAGCTCGTTCTTCAGCTTCTGCTCGTAGACCTTCTGGGTAGCGTCCAGCTCGGCCCTCAGCTTGCTCTGGTAGGTCTGAGAGAGCTTCTCGCGCTCAGCCTCGAATTCGTCCTTCCAACGAGCCTCCTGGTCCTGCATCTCGGCCTCAATGCGGCTGACCAGTTCCTTAGCTCCGTTGTCGAACTCAATGTGAAGGGTCCTGATCTTGTCCTCGGTCTGCTTCTCAGCCACAGCCTTCATGGTCTGAATGTCATTGATGACTTTGCCGAGCTCGCCCTTTGCCTTCGCGATGGCAGAATCGTACTTGGAGCCCGCCTGATCAGCGTTAATAACAGTGATGATGTCGTTGATGATCTTGACGACATCCTGAACAACCGGCTCTGTCGCGCCATCTAGGTTGATCCGGTCAATGGGGGCGACGGCAGGAGCAGGGGCCGATTCCGATTTGGAGTGCTTCTCATTGGCGGCAGCAGGCGCGGGCTTCTTCTTCTCCTCCACAGCCTTCTTGCTCTCCTCAACAGCACTTGTGTGCCTGCCGGATTTGGACAGATCGGAGCCCGACCTGCTGTCTTCTTCATCGGTGACCTTCCAAGAGAGACCGCTCTTGCTGGGGATGGTGACCTTGTTCTCGCCGCGAATCTGCTGGTGCAGCCTACTCTGGCCAGCACCGCCGGGGAAGCGCTTGCGGAACTCGCGCTCCTCGAAGTAGCCAACCGCGTCCTCGCCAAAGGGCACGTACTCGGTGAAGAAGTCGTGGAAGTTGTCGGAGACCAGAGAGTAGTAGACACCACCAGCGTATCCCAGGGTCGTCAGGGTCAACAGGGTAAGCAGGAAGCGACGGAAGCCACCCTTCTTTTTCGGCGGCGGGACGGGAGAACCTGCGGGAGGAGCAACGGAAGCGCTGCCAGTGCCAGTGGGCACACCTGTGCCAGAAACAGGGGCGGAGCCTGTTGCAGGGGGCTCAGCATTGACTTGGTCAGGTGTTGGAGGCGTGAGAGGGATCTCCGATGGAGGGATGGTGCCGGAGGGCGTAGGGTTGGCGGGCGAGGCGGTAGGCGGAGGAGGGATTTCGTCGGCAGCCTTTTCGCTTTGCGAGCCGGGTAGCACCGTCTCATCAGTCTTCTTACCATCGGCAAAATAGCGCTGTCAATGGATAGGATGGTTAGCAGGCATTGGCGGGCTAATGGAGGTGCTGAGGCGCGAGCGTACCTGGCCGAAGGCCATCTGGACTGGCCGACGCGCATGGAGCCATTGGGAACCGGCCCTCGGCGCGACGGCGCTGGCAGCGAGGTGCCTCGTTCTTGCGACGGAGATGCGCAGCATGGCGGGCTGCTTGAGAGGAGGAGAAGCGGCGGATGGACAGCGCGTGCGTGTTGGTCTGGAGCTGCAGATGAAGTCGATTTTCGGCGGCGAGCTTCCGCCGGCGACGCGGCCAAGCCCGCTGCCCCAGCGAAACGTCATCCCGCCTCAGGCATCGCAATCACAAGCACAAGCACAAGCACAAGCACGCGATCAAGAAGGAGCGCGACAGCTAGTCCACCAGAGATATTAATTTTTTGTTTTACCTTGCCAAACCCAAAGTATAGTACAACTAAGAAAATGCCCTATGTGATGCGTGGTATCCCAAACGAAGCTGTCGGCTCTCTAGCAAATGAAGATGCCTTGGACCCCTGCCCCCCGGGGTCGCGCTGCCCTATAACGCCGTTGTAACTTGCAGGTGCAACCGACTATTCTATCCTCTTCTTGCCCTCTTCCAGGTAAAGCAGTCTGGCATCGCTCTTGCCCCTCTCGTGCCTGGCAACCAACGGTCCCAGAAGCGGGTCCTTCTGGACATTCGTCATCGCGTCCTGGTAACCCTCAACAGCCCACGGAGGTGTGTTCAACTTCGGCCAGTTGACCTGTTACATGGTGGTCAGCTTCATCAGTGTCATCAAGGTGCCAGGTGGTACTTACATAGAATGTGCCGTGCGTTTGGATGAAGCGAACGCAGACCAGGGTGACTCCGAAACAGAGGAGCACGAGAATGCGCAAGGGCCAGACATAAGCGTCGGGCGAGCGTCTGGTGAACGCCGAAATGAAAATGAAGAAGACGCATCCAGCCAGGATGTATGGAACAGACTGGATCGCGAGAGGCCTGCGGTCCACGAAAAGAAGGTTGTTGCCAATGTTAGAGCTAGAAGGAAGGTAGGTGCCTAAGAAGAGGTCAAAGGCATCCTGACGAGGCCCATCCAAGAAGTTGTTCTTCACATAGCGGGTAATGGAGTTGCTGAGATCCTGCAGCATCCCGGCCTTTGTGCGCTCTCCAGTCCGAGTGAAGTCCGTCTTGAGCGCGCCGGTACCAGAGTAGGACTTGGACACGACATCCGCATTGTCGGCCCAGACATTGCGGAAGAGATCCTCGAACGCAGCATCATCTTGAGCGTTCTCACCCTCCCGAAGAATACCCAAGTCAATAAGCATGCGGCTGAGAATGAAGCGGCCCAGCATACTCTGAACAACATTGGTGCGGTCTAAGCAGTCCATGCAGTTGGTACGCACGACACATGTCTGCCGACTCCGAATCTCCAGCCTTCCGTTCGGGTCTCCAGGCATGTCCACACCCCTGAAGTAGCCGTTCTCCTTGATCGGCCCCTCCAACTGCTGAAGCAGAAGTGCCGCACGGTGCCACCTGAGCCCCTTGGTCTCGTTGTGGAAATCGAAGTAGATGTAGTGAATACGGTCAAAGCGCTGCTTCTCGTTCTCAGGCTCGATGATGGTGAATTTCTCGCTGGTGGTCCGGTCAGACTCGGTGCCCTCAGCGGGCGAAGACACCAAAAGCTCGACCATCTTTTCATATGCATCCTTGACAGACTTCTCGCGACCCTTCTGGTTGACCAAGTTGACGAGATAATTATCACCGTACAGGCGGATTTGCTCGCTGAAGTGGCGTTTCGCGGCCGGCACGGCGCTCTCGACGCCGCGGATCTGCAGCTTAGGGGTGTACTTGAGCTCATTGATCTCGGCCCAATACACAGGCACACTTCCTCTCGTCTGGACATAGGACAGAACCTGAGTTTCCTTACCGGCGGTTCCGCCAGTCTGGAGGCCAGCGCCTGCAGCAAACCCTCCCGGGCCGTTTGAGGCATTGTCGTTCAAAATGATCACTTGCTCGGTCTCGTTGAAGTTGGAGACGTTTCCATTCTCGTCCACTCCGCGCGAGAAGTAGCGCGTGCCGGCCCTGTGCCTAGATCGACGGGTGATGAGGACGAAGGTAAGAGGGCTGCCCTTGATCGACGTATTCTTGATCTCCATCATGCCGAACATTACTGGCAAGATATAAGGATCGGCATCTTTCTGAGGGCCGCTTGCAATACGGAAGCCATTTGAATTGGTGCTTCCGTTCCGGAAGTCAATCAGGTCTGACTGAATGAAGCGATTCCAGAAGAAGCGGTCGTCGGCGCGCTTCCACAGCGGCTGTGTATAGTCACTCTGAGCCTGGCGCTGGAAACTGTTGGTGATGTCGATCGAGTAGGAAAAGTACATAGGGCCTTGCTTGAGGAGGGTCTTGAGGTAGAACAGGTAGGTGTCTTCGTCGTGGTCGTGCAGGGGGCGCTCGCGGAGCGGGAGGAATTCGGTCGCAGCAACCTTGTAGACCATATGGCCCTTCAGCCTGCCGACGGGCTGTGCTTTTGTGATGACGATGATGTACTTGTCTGCGCGCAAGATTTCGGTGAGCACGGAAAGCACGCGGATTATCGAGGGGCAGGAAACGAGGTACGAAGCGCTTCCTCTCGCAAGGCATTGCGGCAGCAGGCAGCTACAGGCAAGACGGGCTGAGTAGTCCATGCAGCCACAGGGGTGTCGAGAGCATCCCAAGGCGTGTCTCCGGGCATAGACGCCAGCCCGGCTTTCCCTCTTGCTGCCGCAATGCTCTGCGGCTAAACCACATACCTAAGCGCAGCTTGATCATTCCCAGCACACCAGCAATGCTGGAGACGCGCTGGCCGCCGAGGAGCTTGCCATCGTTGAGGCGGATGTCGCCCGAGGGCCGGTCGACGACGAGGGTGGGCGCCGAGGGCGACGAGGGCGAGGAAAAGGCGTAGTAGGAGGGCGAGGCGTGGACATTAATGTCCCGGAAGGGAAGAATGGCGGCCATGGCGGCTGGCGGGGAGCTGCGGGCTCCGGGGCAGATCGGAGGCGGAGAGGCGTGCTGCGATGGCTACACGCGCGCGGTGGGGAGGGGGGCGGGGGTTAGGAGCGGGAGATTGGGAAATGGTGGTGTTTGATGCACATGTGGCAGTTGCGCGGCGGGAAAGGGAACGGGGGCCATGGGCGCAGGGCAGCCATGACGACGGGCTGCCGACGCCGATGGGACAGACACAAGCCACACACCCTTGCCAAGCCATTCGTACGCTGCCCGGACAAGCTCCACCAGCACCCAACGTCCAACCCTCAGATCTACACCACCACCCTCCCGCCTCAACGCCCTATCCCATCCCGGGCATCCAAGCACCCCCGCACCCACCGCCGCCCAGCCCACGCCCGCTGTCGCTCCTCCACCCCCGCTGCTCCCCGCCCCACCGCCATGTCCGCGAGAGTCCAGCCAGGCGGCCGTCCAGGCGGCTCGCGGTTCGCTCAGTTCAAGCTGGTGCTGCTGGGTGAGTCTCCCCTCCCCTCCCCGGGTGCATGCCTCTCGCCCGCCCAGACTGCTGACTGCCCGCAGGAGAGTCCGCTGTCGGAAAGGTTTGCCCCGCCCCTCGACTAGCGGTCACGCCCGCCGTACTGATACACCGCGCAGAGTTCGCTCGTCCTGCGCTTCGTCAAGGTGCGCCGCACGCCCGCCCCAGTGCTCGCCCGCCCAGAGCTGACTCCCGCCGCAGGACCAGTTCGACGACTACCGCGAGTCGACCATCGGCGCCGCTTTCCTGACCCAGACCATCGCCCTCGACGACAACACCACCGTCAAGTTTGAGATATGGGACACGGCAGGCCAGGAGCGCTACAAGTCGCTGGCCCCCATGTACTACCGCAACGCCAACTGTGCCGTCGTCGTCTATGACATCACTCAGGCCGTGAGTAGCCCAGCACCCCCCGTTCTCGGTGCCTGCTAAGTGAACCGCTCTTTGCCGCAGTCGTCGCTAGACAAAGCGAAAGCTTGGGTCAAGGAACTGCAGCGCCAGGCCAACGAGAACATCGTCATCGCCCTCGCCGGCAACAAGCTTGACCTGGTGACCGAGAACCCCGACAAGCGCGCAATACCCGCTGCCGACGCCGAGCAGTATGCCAGGGAGGCCGGCCTGCTGTTCTTCGAGACGTCGGCCAAGACCGCCGAGAACGTGCGAGAACTGTTCACCGCCATCGCAAAGAAGCTGCCGCTCGATCAGGCCGGTCCCCGCAACATCAGGTCCGGCCCGCGTCCTGGCGTCGATCTACGGCCCGAGGCAACCAGCGGCCAGGGCGCCGCCGGCTGCAACTGCTAGCCTCTTCCCCTCTCCGTTCCTCATCTTCGCTATTCCCCCCTTTGCTATGGACAGGTCATGACTCGAGCCGGAGGCGCGTTGGCTGGTGGACTCATCAGTCGCTCTTGGTAGTTGGGGTTCGGGCGTGGTGGTTTGCGTCTGCGTTCGTCGTCGTTGTTGTTTCCTATCACAGTCAATACACTAATGATTTTCCACATTTTCTTGACGGTCGTTTATGTCACGAGGAGTAGCACTCAAGCATGTTGTTATTACAGTTAGACCAGGTACAATGGATGAAGCTGCCGAGCTAGCCCTTTGGCCCTGCGAACTTGCTTGAGTGTCTTCCTCTGGGGTCACAGTGTACAATCCATAGATTTCTTCCTAGCAGGGGAAAGAGCGGCGCAGATGAGGGTTTTCAGTCTCGCGTATTCCCTTTTTTTTCGTCTTAGTTTCACGCTTGTATCAGTCCATGTCTCTAGTCTTGGAATGTGAACACGCCCCGTTATGGTGATCAGCAAGATCCATTCCGTTTAAGCTGACCATATGTGCTTGCACGCGCCCAAGACAGGAGCCCCTGGACGCATGGCCCTTGCGAGCATGGAAGGGAAACATGGTCTCAGCCGAGTGTTCACACTGCTCTCTCAGTTTTGGCCCTCAAGTAGGCTTATCACTGAGCAAGACATCCGACCCTAAATTCCGTAGTCGAGTATACCACAACAGCGGCGATCTGAATACAAATGTCTTTGTTCGGAATCCAACGGCACCCCGGACTCTCATGATCCGTTCCGGTCATCCGATTAGGCGATCACGCAATCGAAATTGATGCTGGTGAGTTGCAACTTCGGACGGAATGACAATAGAAGAACAACAGGGGGACGTGACGCTACACAGCTCTGGTTTGGAAGGCGGTCTGCGTTGGCCGGATTCCGCAGCCCGGTCAACCCGTATCTGGACTGGTCATCGATTTCGCTTCTGTCTGGCATTGGCAACCTTCGCCAAATGGTTGCGGCGGTCCTGCGAGATCAGTGTTGTATTTCTGACTTGTCCCTTGCTCACAACAACGGCTCAATGCTGCCCGTATACAGTCGTCCCCTTTCCACGGCATGCATCTCGGCACCACTCAAGGTCATGGAAAAGGATGATCTTAGCAGTGCGATTGTCCCCGTCTGTCAAAGTGTATTTCTGCTCGCGCAGTGATAATACTTAAGAGCCCGCTCCTCTTCCCCTTTCTCTCTATCTCTTCTTCGACTCTCCTTATCGACTGTAGCCTTCCAAGTCTTCACACTGTCACCGCTCATGCTTTTCGTTAACGTCCCAAACTCCACATCCAACCAACATAATGTGCTGCTCCACCCTCTCGAGCTGCCTCTTCGGCAAATTTGCACCGCAAAGCAAGTTCGCCGCTAACAGCGGACCGACGAGAATGAGCACCAGGTGAGATTCGTTCAACAATGCCACTGTCACGTGCGCCAGGTGCAGAAGCGTGTCTCTGCGTGGTGCTTGCTGTAGACGGTGTGGGTCGGGGCAGGCGAACAGAGCTACGATATAAGCGGAGGAAGAGAAGGGGGAGTGGTCGGAGGGTGCTACGCTTTATAGCGGATTAGGCAGGGGGGGTGGAAAGCAGTGGTTCCGGTTGGCCTTGAAGACGCTGTTTCCCGCAGTTTGGCATTGGCGTTTTCAGTGATTTGGCTGAGCGGAGATATGGCAGACTTCACTCCAAAGGTAACTTCTTCTGCCCTCCCACCGTGGTGGGGGATATTCAGTATATCAAACACCTTATTTCTGATGGATTCGGTTTCTGGTAGAATTTATACTTTTGCGTGGCCGTAGATAGCTTACCTCCCCACACATGATGGTAGCTTGCATGGCCGGGCCCTTTCGTAGCATCTACTGCGCAGGCCACTTCAGATAACAATTCCTCGGCATCATTCGGCATTCACACAAGGACAAGCAAAGTCCAATAATTCTCTTCTAACCGTAAAAGCGGCGAAGAAGCAGAGTTCACTTCCAGACCTTGCGCGCGTCAAGAAGCGAACAACAGCCACACACACACTCTCGCATCTTTTCCCCTAACATCACCCCAAACGCAAGAGCAAGCACTCTCAGTATCCCAAAACGTCCGCAATCTCTGTCGTCGGCTCAATATACCTGACTCCCTTCTCTCTCACCAGCGTCCTCTGCTCAAACGCATACGCCAGTCCAATCAACGTCGCCTCATCCCACTTCCTTCCCAGAAAACTCAAGCCAAACCTACAAGGAGGAAGCCGTTAGCCCCCCGTCCAGATCACGCGAACGCCCAAAAACAAGAAGGACACAAAAGAGAAGGGAGAGAGGTGGGGCGGGAAGGGGATGAAAAAAAAAACTTACGGAATGCCCGGCCCCTCATCCACCAGTCCTCTGCTGCTCGCCACCACACTCGCATTCGCGGGCAAGAACCCCAACGGCACCGTCACGACCGGGCTGCCCACGATGGCCGGCACGCCCGGCGACACGCTCGTCGGCAGCACCACCGCGTCCAGCCCCTCCCTCTCCAACACGCCCAACACGCCGCCCTCCCCGCCCAGAAACAGATCCGCCTGGTACGCCGCCCAGAACCTTGGGTCGTCATTGCTCCACCCCTGCACGTCGAGCGCGTCGTCCCAGACGCCGGTGTCGCGGTCGGGGTAGTCCTCCAGCGGGAAAGACCGGGTGAAGGCGCGGACATCGGCGAGGTCGGTGACGTTGGTCGGGTTGAACGACAGGGCGGCCAGGTAGGCGGCGAGGTTGGCGAGGAAGTCGGCGTTGAGGACGAGGGTCTCGTTGGATGAGTTGATGTATTGGTCGAAGGCCGAGAAGTTGGCGTTGGGGACGAGGGTGGCGCCGGCGGCGGCGAGGACGGGGAGGGCGGTGTCGTAGAAGGCCGAAAGCTCCGGCGCGGACAGGAAGGACGCGTAGGTGGAGAGGACATTGGTCGGGATGCCGATGCGTGCGCCAGAGAGGGCGGAGGCGTTGCAGGCGGCGATGTAGTTGGGCAGGGAGGTGTTGAGGAAGGGCGATGCGAGGGTGTAATTGTCGAAGGGGTCGGGCCCGGCGATGGCGGAGAGGATGGTCGCGGCGTCTTTGACCGTGCGGGCCATGGGGCCGACGGTGTCTTGGTGCTCGGAGATGGGAATGACAAGGTTGCGCGAGGTGAGACCGACGGTGGGTTTGATGCCCACAAGGTTGTTCTTGTTGGACGGAGATAGGATGGAGCCGTCGGTCTAAGGTCGAGGTACACGTTAGCATCAACATAGTTGAGAAGGGCCTGAGGAACGTACCTCTGTTCCCAGCGAAGCCAGAGCGAGCCCCAAGTCAGACGAGACACCGCTTCCGCTCGAACTTCCACTAGGGTCCTGGTTGGGATAGTAGGCGGCAGTGACTTGACCGCCGTATGCCGACCAGCCGTTGGTCGAGTTATTGGAGCGGAAATTGGCCCATTGGCTGAGGCCGGTCTTGCCCAGGATGACAGCTCCAGCCTCGCGAAGCTTGCGGGCCACAGCTGCATCGCGAGGGACCTTTGCCCCAAGCAAGGCGTATGAGCCAGCTGAAAGCACGGGTCAGTGTTGCCGGGATTTCAAGGTGATGAGCGGTGCAGCTTACCAGTGTTGTTCATCTTGTCCTTAGTGGCAATGTTGTTCTTGATGAGAATAGGGATCCCATGCAGGGGTCTGTCCAATGTCAGTCAAATCCTGAAGCTGGTGACTGCCGGCTGTATCTCACCCGCGACTGGTGCCATTGCCTCTCTCGGCGTCAAGCTGGCGTGCAATCTCGATAGCGTCTGGGTTAAGCTCAGTGACAGCATGAACAGTGCTATTGACTTCGTTAATACGAGCAATGTAGGCCTTGGTTGACGTTAGCCTACGTCGATCGCCGATTTCAATCATGAAGCCCAAGCACATACATTCACCAAATCAACACTGGTGAACAGGGCAGCGTCCAGGCCAGTCTGTAGATCCTCAATGGTGGCGTCGATGAGGTTGGGGACGGGAACTCCTTTAACTGGAGACAAATCTCAGTAAGCTTATTAACAGGCGGGGACGGCGAATGTAGATATACTCGTGTCCTTGCCGTAACTGTGAGAGAGCAGGATGCTGAAGAGAGCGAAGAGGAAAACGGGAAAGGCGGTCATTTCTGCGGACAGGGCTGAGTAGCAAAAGAGAGACGAAGCGGCGGGGGCGTTCGAATTGGAACCGGCACAAGCGTACTTAGATGCTGCCCTCGGTCTGCCCAGCCAGGGTTCGTGACGGACTTCTCAATCGCGCAGTGCAGTCACGTCCAATCGAGCGCCACAGACAGCGAAAGCACCGACAACAAGCTGCCGTGGTCAAACAACAATGGCTTGGATGTGTGCGGAAAAGTGGCCCAGGGGAGGGGGGGGATGAGGCTCCACGGCTCAAGCAGGAGGGAGTGACTTCCAAGAATGTTGCGCGGACGGGAGGGCAAGTATATATAACAGGGATACAGCGGAACAGCGGGGGGATTTCAAGAGACCATCAGAAAAGCACTTACACCACCACGGCCCGCCGTACCTTATCGCAACGGAAAGCAGCAGCGGCAGAAGAGCAAGCCACCTGTTCATGCGAGCCGCCGTCTTCTGCATGGTCCTCTCTGCCACTACGGTGTGGTCAGCACAACTCCGCGCACCATCAATCGAGCCGCTCCTGGCCTCTCAGCGGCGGGGCGCGGCGTTGTGAATCACAACCGTTAGTGATGGCCGTCCGGCGATAAAAGCAACAACGGCTCGGCACCCAGCCGCACCCGCGACAAGCAACGGCAGAAATGGGCGAGGAGGGGCGGGCACAATGGGAAAAGTGTGTCGGTACAGCGTCATCAACACCTGTTCCTGGCCTTGGCCCCGCTGCCTCGCAATCGATAAGCAGCTAAACCCATAATCCCAGCTTCCCAAACCGGACACACCGGTCTCTCACGCGTGGTGCAGAGGGAAGATTCCAGTTAACGTAGATGAAAGATCCGTTATATCCGGCCGGCATGCCTTTGCGGAGGACTAAGGAAGTCAAACAAGAGCTCACTGAGAGATAGACTGATCGAAACCCACTAGGCCCAAAGAGGCAGCTGGGAAGGGTGGAGTCGTCTCTTGGTTCCTCGGAGCAACGGCATGCCCCTCATCTACCGGTCGACAGCGACACGACGTCTCACGGACCGGACTCGGCAAGGATCCATAGCGGACCGAAACTACCTGGCCCAGTGACTGCCGAGGAACCGCGGATTGCCTCTCTGTCGCCGATCTGGGTTCTCGCGGTTGAGCCCCTCGGCACCCACAGAGCCTCGACCCCACTGCCGAAAGAGTGGCAACAGAGTGTAGATATGATTTAAACTCTCGAGCTTCCAGATCTCGAGCGGCAGAGAACCCAGTCAGTCTGGGCACGGGTCAAAGAGATCGGAGATGTTTGATATCAGATTGTGGCTTGCCTCAGCTAGATGAGAAGGTTATCCCCGCCCCAGCAGTGGAGAACCCTTGTTAACTTGCATGCATACTCCAGCATTTCATCATCACTCAGGGCTCGGTGGTAAACTAGACAAACAAATCACGACGAGTGAGATAGCCAAGGGTATGTTTACGGTCAATGATCGTATGTGGGTGCATTTGAACCAAGGGTATCGCGCTGGGTATCAATTGAGTTCCTCCATACCGAACGGCAACCCCCCTGCTTGCGAATCTCCTTTTCGTTGTACGTAGCATGTCCCCAATTATATCCAATCCGTTGAAAACAGAACGCCAATGTTCGTCATCGTCATGCCGGGAAAATAGTCGTCTGAGACGGTAAATCTGTACAGAGAAAAGCCAGAAGGAAAAGTAGGAAACCATCCGTGTAACATACTCCACACAGCAGTGACATTCACTTGTCTTTGGACAAATCTCGTCCTCGCCATCGCTTAAACACGGTTGTCGTGCCTAAAAGGCTCATACGCAGTCTGCGCCTTGTTGCCCTGCATATCCCTCAAGGGCATGGTGCCTGAGGTCTGCTGGTCAGCGGGGCCGCCGAAGGGCGAGTGGACGCGCTCGTAGGTGTATGGGGTCTTCTCGACCGTCATCTTGCGGCTGGAGCGCTCGCTCTTGCCCGAGCAGCAGCACGTCGACAGCACCCAGAAGAGGCCGGCGGCGACGGAAAAGGCGACGGCAAGCCAGGTGATGGCCATCATCTTGCCGCCCAGGGACGCTTTGATATTGTACGCCTTGAAGACCGAATTGAAGGTGCCAACGAGGGTACCGTACAGCGCGGTGGCGGTAGCGGAGGCAGCGATGGTGAAGAGGGTTGCGACCTGGGAGCGGTATTGTTAGCAAGAACGTCGGAGGACGGGAGCCGCAGGACCAGAAACTCACCGAAGCAATGATCGAGGTGACGAAGCTGCCCCAGCGCGAGAAGATGGCGAAGATGCCCACGAGCAGTTGAGCGAGGGTAGCGAAGAAGGCGACGGTGTAGGCGGCGAACATCCAGTTGGCGACCTTCTTGTAGATCTTGAGTCCATCGTCCAACTTATCCGGAATAAGCTCCTCAGCGCCAGTCTGGTTCAGGCCCCAAACCTCGACAGGGTTGAACCAGAAAGAAGCCTTGCGGCCGGAGCAGTAGGTGATCTGGTCGCCGCCGGTTGAGTTGTCGTTGCCGGAGCAGTAGTTCCAGATGCCGACCGTGTATGTGTCGCTCAGGTTGTTGTTCGCAGAGGTGGTGAGGGCGGAGAGGAGATCGTCATCAATGTCGGTGCCGGGGATGTTTATCGACGATAGTGAAGAAACGTTGCTCTTGAACTCTGATAGATCGGCCTGGAAATACAATTAGTACATGACCGCCGGGCTGGTAGAGGCCTGAAGACTCGCACCTTCATAAAGTAGATGGACGTGAGGTTGTCGTCGCCTTTGCTCCAGTTTCCGAGGAACACGAGGATTAGGCAGATGAAGGCTGCCAGCGACAAGGCCATGGGCGTGAAGATACACGCGAAACGACCGAGCTTGCCCATGATTGCTGTGTTGTGTTCTTGCCCCAAAACTCTTCAACAAGTGTGCTTGGCGTGTGAGGAATGAAGCTGACAGTCAGAGCTGGAGCGGCGGAGCGGATGGTTGAGAAGCGAGGGTGACCGGGCCAGAGGCAGATCGAACAGCGACAGTGTCGAGAGGAGAAAGGCGAGAGGAATACGCTGAAATGTTTTGCACGCTAATGGGGAGCAGAGGGCCTTATATCGTGCGAATGCGGGAGCCAGTGCGGTGAGTAGAGAGCGCGCGAGACGGCTGCGCAACTGAGTAGGGTCAAGCAACGGGGCGGTGCAGTCGGGCTGGCTGGGTGACGGGCCGGGGGAGGCTGGTGGCTTCAGTGACCGCATTTTGCCCCATTCAATCTAGCTGGCGCAGGGCCGCCACAAGGCTGAGCCCTTTTGTCCGCTACACGCGTGCACGCGCTGCCGAGCAGTGCGGGCTGTCCGACTGCTGCGCACCGTTGCGTCGTCTTTTCCTTTTCCTCTTGTCCTTTCTCCTCCTGCTGCGCCCCGGCCTATGACGCTGTCTCGCGCCAACACCAGAGCCCTGCCCAACCCCGCCCGGTGCTGACACCGTCGTGCCAATGCAGCGAATAAGCCTGAACTGGCCAACGAACGACGGTTCCTCCAGCGCGACAAGATTCGCGAACACGCGGCGGGCCCCTAGCTACTTCTGGGCATTCCCGGTCAGCTCAGATCCTACGACGACCGCCGTCTCCATCATCCCGCAGCTTATCCCCCATGCCTCGCGCCAATATTCAAAGGCTGTTGACCCTCCCTCAATTTGGCTCCGGCACCTGCTCCGTCGATCATTCCGGGGTCGGCTACATGTTGTCTGTCGCGGCCGCGTCTCTGCGGCGCAGGGCAGGACGCAAGCCGACGTCCAGCCAGCATACGTAACTATAGTCACCCAGCCCGTCACAGTGTCCCAGTCGTCCAATCAAAAAGCACCGTGGCAATATATCTTCCGTAGTCACCTCGTTTTCTATTTCCTTATACACATTACCTCTCGTTCCCGCGCGGTCTACCGGCCGTAAATATGAGTGGTAGGTTATTGCCGCACTGACTTGCGTACAACCCAAGCACACCATAAGTCAGCAGTTACCGCGCAAAGCCCCGCTTTGCATTGGTCACGAGAAAAGAAAAACGGCTGGAAAGGAAAAGGGGATGGGTGCAAAAGCGAGGTGGAAGGGTGAGAGGGGAGACCCGATGATGACGACGCGTGCAAGCACGCGATCAGCATAATCATCGCGATGAGCAGCAGCTGGACCATCAACAGCTGCCTGGCCAGAGAGGTCCGCAGCACTGTGTTCAAGCTGCGGACGATCTGCTTAATAGAAAAAGGGCAGGAAAGTCCGCTGGGAAGTGTGAAGCAAACCGACGGCCAGAGCGTGATAAATGCCAGGCGTTTCAGCGCTCCCCGTAACGTCGAAGAATGGTATTGACGAGGCGCCCAGGACGGAAGGACTGAATTGTCAGCATCTAACGGTGGAGAAATGGGTGTGAGCTTGACAGGCGGCGGCGGCCAGCGGCGGAGCGGCATCACACATACCCAGTGCGGCAAAAGCCAAGTCAGACGTGGAAAATGCCAAGATGCAACGACTCGTCATCTCGGTCCTGTCGCGCCTAATAATAGTAGCCACGCCTTGCCATGTCCGGAGGCGGTAAGCCGTGGATTACGCACCACCGTCTCTTGGGTCCGCTACCCGCTGCAGGGGGGCCTTGCCGGAGTGTTTTTCCTCTTCCGGCATGAAGCACACCTGCAAATTGCGTGCAGAACTGAGATGTATCATCACTGGTTTTGTGTTTCAAGTGTTTGCTTCATCAGCTTTGAATTTCTTCATCTCTCCTTCGGCTTCTTCTACTACGCGCTTCCTCTCCCCTGTCGCGGAACCAGCCCTACGCCAATCGGCGCGGGTAGCAAGAAAAACCCCCTTCTTTCTGCTCAGGTGCTCGGCGCCTCTCAGAATCTCTAACCAGCTCCACAAGTAAAGCCCTCCTCCAATACAAGAACAGACACGCTGCCGCAACCACATGCCGTCGTTCCCGTGAAATTTTCCAACAGACGTGAGAGGTAAAAAGTCCGAGCGCGTGAAAACGGGGAATAATGGGGAAGACCGCGCGAAAAAAAAAAATAAAAAACAGAAAATGTAACAGAAACAAGCCCCAATTAAAACACGAGAATCCCTTTGATATTGTCAAAGCCCCTTTGCCTGAGTATATGCAGCCCTTTCCTTTTCGCCGTGAACTCCGTCCGCGCTGCTTTGAAGAAAGTCCGCCCGATCGCTCAGAACGCCAAACACAAATGAAACCCTAGCGACGAGCCTGGTCGTCTGTGTGCGGATGCAGATCAAAAAAAAA
This sequence comes from Macrophomina pseudophaseolina, assembly GCA_022204955.1. Classification (NCBI taxonomy): domain Eukaryota; kingdom Fungi; phylum Ascomycota; class Dothideomycetes; order Botryosphaeriales; family Botryosphaeriaceae; genus Macrophomina; species Macrophomina pseudophaseolina. The sequence goes on from JAJJID010000023.1 coordinate 99,155, forward strand.
AAAAGGTCGAAAATAAATATGCTGTCAGAGACAGTCAAAGTGATGAAACAAATTCCCGCCCGGTCGAGCGCGCACGGGAATACTGGTATCGCTGAAGTGCCGCATCGCCGGGCGAGGTCTGTAAAAAGGAGAATGGCGAGAAGGATCGCAGAAGATTAGGATAGGTGGATGCTGAAAAGGCCCCGTCCCGGATGACTCCATTTCGCCCGTCGGCTGCAAGGCCGATATGCAAGTAAATTCGCTTTGTACGGTGCGGATGATGTCCATTTCGGGAAGCGGTCGACAATACGCGCTACAAACAGCGGTGTCGAGCGGTCGTGGCCGGCACACAGTAGAGAGCACCGAAATGCTGGATGGTGCACATGTCATCTAAAAAATGACGGCGGAGGTGTAGAAGGCACGATGTATGTGCGATGGGAAGGACGTTCATCTCCTGGGAGGCTGGTTCTGAGGGTTGTGGGCACCGCCTTCGCCCCTTGCGCGGATCCATTCAGTAGAGCCGCTCGTCCGACCTTCAGCAGCCTTCTGTGCATCGGGATCAGGGCGAGATGGGACGCTCTGGCCGCCGCGAAGGATATCCTTGGGATCGATCTTGCAAATTTCGTAGGCGATTTGCTGGGCGACATAACGACGGAGCTCACGGTCCTCTGCCATGTCCTCGCCCTCCAGACGGAATTTATCCTGCTTAGAGAGGTTTGATCTCCTCAAGGCGCGGATCTCGTTCATGATGTAAAGCAGCTCGGCCTCCGATGCACGCTTGCGCTCCAGAGCGTAGCGGCCCGAGCGGACGTACCTCCTAGTGACGTCCATGGCACCATCGGCGGAAAAGGCAATGCAGTAGGCGAGCTTCTTACCCCAGCCTTTACAAGATTAGCAAGTGGACGTACAATTATAAGCCACTAAGCACATACCTTCAGTGTAGAGCCGTGGCTTGTCCCACGATTCCTCGCAGGCGTCCACGTGGACCCATCTCTTGCGGTGCACGGAATAAACCTCAGTCCAGACGTGGTCCTCCGAGTTCCACACCCAGCGCACGCGGGATCCCACGGCCCTGCAAAGCATGCTAAAGCAGTTTGCCCACTCTCCGCACCTTCCTTTCCGGGTCTGGAGGAGGACGAAAGCGTCGTTGTAGCGAGGAAACCTCTCGTAGGAGCCACAGTGATCCAGCGAGCAGCGGTACAGTTCGACCTGGTTGGCACCCCGTGCCGACTCATCCGGGAGCGGTGCGGCCATTCCAACGGCAATGGTTGGCGAGCCACAGGCGGTGCAGATCGGGTTGTTTACCCAGGAAAAGAAGGAGCGCTTGAACCAGCGGAGCAATGCGCGGATGACACAGTCTTGGTAGCCCCATGCGGGCTTCTTGCCAGCGCCAAGGCTCTGGGCCTCGGCCAGGAAGATCTGGCTCTCCTCCTCGGCCTCGCTGTAGATCTGCTCGAGCGGGATGGAGCGCAGGGCCTCGTCGAGCAGGCCTGGGTTCTCCCACTTGACGGGCATGTTGGACAGCGAGTTGAGCATGTTCTTGAAACGCAGCGAGCGGGCATCGCTCGGGGCGCGAGGCAGCAGCGGGATGTTCTTGATGCAGGAGCTGTACGAGGGCGGCGGTGCGTTGGTGGGCGGCAGGGCGGCGTTGAAGGGTGCGGGCGAGGCAGAGCGCGAGCGGCCGCTCAGGTCGTTCATGCGCTTGGTGCTGAGGACCTGGCGGAAGCGCTCTGTCAACTCCTTGGCCTTCCTGTCGTCCATGACAGCCCCCCGGCGGGGGTGACTCTGGTCGGCCATTGTGGTGAGGGGGTGGTGGAGGGTGGTGGCCGTCCGGTGGTGGTGGTGAGTGTCGAGAAGTGTGAAGTCGGGGCGTTGGCGGGTATGAATGGGCGTGCGGCAGGTTGCGACCGCAGCAGTTGCACAGCCCTCGGCGAGGATGGAGCCGCCACAGGGTCAGTGCGCGGGAGAGGGTATGGTGGTGAGTGCGGTTGGCAGCAGGGCCCTCTGCATCCAGATCCAGGCAAGTCGGCGACAGAGAGGTCGGAAGGGAGTGCGCAGGTTGGGGGCACGGGGGAGCAAAGTATAGGTCCTGGAGGAGGAGCGGATGGAGCAGTGCGGGCGGCGATGAGGTGTTCAAGGGCGGGCTGCGCGTCCCTCGCCTGTAGGGCTCTGGAGCGTCGTAATCCTCACAAGTACGCTTGGGCTGTGCAACCAATCAGCAGCGCGGCCTTGGGGCTAGTGCGCAACGGGAGCTGCTGCCCTCGCGCGTCAGCCGGGGGATGATGAATGTTAGTTAGAGCCTTCTGAATCCGAACGCTTTTTCTGCCAGCCCAGCGTCGCGCGGACTCCTTAATTACAGCCGTCGTGCCAAGACTGCGAGCGACGTCCGCCGGCCTCACGATGCCGCTGCCTGGCCCGGCAACGATGGGCGGGTTAAGAGCAGGGTTGGCCGCCGCCTACCCGCACCGCGCCGGCGGCGACGACGGCAGTGCGCGATGCGACTCTGCTCTCACGCTGCTGTGTGCGCGTCCAACAGCAGCAGCCCACAACGCTGACAGGGCGCGGCGGAGTCCCCATCGCTAATGCTGCCGCGGCTATTCATGGGCCCCGGCCGTCGCTGCCACTGGGGCGGAGGCCGGAGACGGCGAAGGACCACGCAATGCGCAAGCCACCAGCCCGGCCGACGCGTCACGCCCGCAACCCAGCTGCCTGACTCGAGCTGGCGAGGCCTGCCTGCGCGGAATATGATAAAGCGCGACTCGCACGCTCACTGACGCCCGCTCTTACGCGTTTCTGCTGCAACAGCGACCGCCCTCTTGGCTTCACGCGTGCAGGCGGCTGCTGACCAGCCCCGTCGATGGTGTTGAGCCGCTGGAGCGAGATTAATCTGCAATGCGGCGGCGACGTGCGATTGCGCAGCGAGACGGGGCTTGGCGCCCTCAGCAGAGTTCCACTTTGGCTCTCAGCAGCGCCGCCGCCGCCGCCCGCTCTGGCGAAGCACGTCAGCCACCATGATCCCCAGGCCTCGTTGTGCCTGTGTGCTGTGCCCATAGGCCGCTGCCCGCCCGCCAAGCGCGCGCATCCTCATCTGCGCGCCTGCCCGCCTGGCAACTCAGGCCCGGCGCCTGCGATTGAAGCAAAAATTACCCGCTGTCTTTGCTTTCTCTCTTGGCTTCGAAGCAGGTACCGTCCCGTGCGGCCAGCAGACGTGGACACACATCCCAGCGGAAGATCTCCCCAATCTTTTATTTTTTATTTTTTCCTTGTGTTGCGCACAGGGATGTCTTCAGAGCCTCTTCCACCCCCCGCATAGCTGACGCGGCCAGCTCCCGCCCTGACGACCAACGAGCGACTGCGTGACCAGGCAGCCGGCCTGATCACCACTGTCCCCAATCTAGTCCTTTGAGCTTCGTGTTTGTCGAATTGCTGCCCGCCATCGGCAGATACCGCCATCCTCAGCCTCTTTGCCTCGCCATCTTTGTCGTGCATGCTAGCCCTGCTTCACCAGCGAACACGAGAAACGACTGCGTTTCCAAAGCTTCGAGAACATTTTCCGCCACCACGCTAGCTCTTCGAAGTCAAAGTCGACCAAACTTTAAAACTCCCATTTTATTTTCAGGTCCCTAGCGCCTAATCTAATGCTTATCTTATCCAAAACACCTCCGTCGTCCACCTGAGGCACTTCTACCCATGCCCCGATCTGCAATGGCCGCACCTTGATACTTCACCCACACTCACCAACCGAGACAATGACCTCATCCTTCCCGCAGTCCACCTCTTTGCACCGACCCATCCCTCAGTCGGCCAAAATACCTCCATTCCCCCATCCCAAGGCAGCTACCTCTCGTGCGCTGAGACAAACTTCGGCGGCAAGTCCAGATCCCATGTTGGCCTCTCCACCAGCACCACCTCCAGCGGAGCGGCTGTGCCGGGTTTCGCCTTCCCGCCCTTGGCTGCCGCGCCCTCACCGCCGGAGGGGCTGATGGAGACCATGCCTAGAATGGGCCGATACTTGTACGTGTGCCAGTGGTTCTTCCGCTGCTGCGGGGCAGACTTGTTGTCCTCGTCCGCCTCGTCATTGGTCTGATCACCGCCATCAGATACACCACGCCGCAGGTTCGCAAGAGCGTTTGAGCCTTCGTATTGAGCCTCTCCGGAGTCAGCTTCGTCCTCTGACCCTTCCGACCCTTGCTGCTGCACCTCGACCCAGGACGACGCGTCCGCCCCCGTAATCTTGCGGTACTTCCTTCCCACTCCCTCCACCTCGCGCGCCGGCATCTTGCTGCCTGCGCCGCTGGTATGCTTCCGCAGTGGGTCCTCCTCCGGGCCTCGCTTACGTTTCTTCAACGGGCTCTCCGCACCGTTCGTGACACCGTCGGAACCTGATGATCCGTCCGCAAAATCGGTTGCAAGGTCGAACATGAACAGCCAGGTGCTGCCGTACAACCACAACCGTTGCCGCGTGTCATCAACGTCCCACAGGCAGCCCATTGCGCGGTCTCGTTGGGTCCTGAACTCCGCGGGGGAGTCGGATGTGGGATTCCGCCTGGACCAGTCTGTCAATTTCCCGTTAAGTATGTCAAATTCATAGACCTGATGATAAGCCGTGACCACAAACAGCCGATGTTCACCACTTGGAAGTACATGTGAGTGAGGATGCGGATTGTGTCTCGTCGGGTGGACGGCGGGGTTACCGTTGGGCTGTGGTGGAGAATCCTTCAATGGCCGGAGTGACAGCACTAGCGCTGAGGAATCTAGCTTTGGTACGAGGTGACCAGCGGGGTTACGTATCCAATGTTGCCCGAAAAAGATTACTGGCGGGCCTTCATCGTCGTCGTCTTCATCGTCTTCGTCATCGTCAGGCGAGGCGTTCTTGGAAGCTTTCTGCTTTTCCGGTGATTCCACCTCGGGTGCTGTAGTATCCTCATTGCCCTCGACAACCCAGCTGTCCAGATGCCCACCAATGTCACTGACAACGAGAACGCTGTTCGACATGGTGACCCGCGTGATCAAACGGTCATAGCTGCCCCAGTAGCCATTGAGGGAGTTCTGGTACTCGAGTTTCCTGTGTAACCGGGGAAGCTCGACGATGCGAGGGACCATTCTCCATCTACTGGGCTCATCCCCGTCATTCGTCAGGCGCGCCAGGAAGACTCCGTTTTCGTGCGTGATGATAGCCAGCCACTTTCCGTTAGGACTCAGTTGTACCAACCGCGCGCCACCATCCTGCGGCAGAGGAGGGCTATCCAGTTTCCTCACCCGCAGGCCCCTTTCACTTTCACCCTTGCGTGAAGACAGGTGGAATACCTTGACTTCTGCAGCGGTGGAAATGGCCAGAACACTCCCGTCTTCCGAAATCGACGCAGATGTGATATTTTCATCTCCCTTCAAGGCCAGCCGAGCGACCAATCTGGGCGACTCGCCACTGGTGTTACGCTTTCTGACGCGCCAGATGCGGACTTCACGGTCCCACCAGCTGACCAGGAGCCGTGCCCGGGGTGCGCTTGCAACTGGAGGGGTTTGAGGAAGGGCAGGCAGCTTGCGGGAATGTTCAGTGCTGAAGGCGCGGATTGGTATAAGGACTGGATGTGTGTCGAGGCCTGTTATATGTTTAGCGGAATGACGGCAATGCATGGGTCGTGAAAATCACCTCCAGAAACCAGAATACTCAGTCCCTTGCTCTCATAGGTCGCCATCGTCTTCACGTCGTGTTCGTGAAATCTCCGGTGACCGCTCTCTACCCACCTCTTCTCCGGACCATTGCCAGACAAAGTGTAAACGGTAGTGCGCTGATCCATGCCCCCGCTGAATACCGTCTTGCCATCTCTACTGACTGCAAGGTCGAGAACATCGGCCTGGTGGGATGAAATTCTCTGTAAAAGTGAGAAATTCTTGCCGTCGTAGAACCGAACTTCTCCAGTAGAGTCTCCAGACACAATGTCACCGTTAGGGAGACACTTCACAGCCCAAACCAAGGTTTCCTTGGGACCGGCAATCGACGGTGCCCCGAGGGTTATGTTTCGAAGAAGTTGACCATTTCTTGAATCGAACACCCGGACCGCACTATCCGCGAAGCCAGCGACGACGACGTCTCGGTTCTGAAATGTGACGCTAAGAACGCGCGCCTTCTTCGCCATTGGCCGCGAGAGGAATCGAGAAAACCTCAAGTCATTGTCTTCTGTGGACAAGACGGCGAGAGTGCCGTCGGCGCACCCAGCAACAAGGTTCTGTCCGCGGAACTCGCCCTCCCTTACTGTCTTCTGACCTGGTCTCCAGCGGGGTTGCGCAGCAAGGCACCAGACTTCGCTGTGGTTGCCGCTCGAGTGTCGCAAAGGCAGGCCAGTCGCCAAGTCCCACTCAGTAACGGTGCTGGAATAGCCAATACTAAACAGGCGCAAGCGACCAACCGAGGTGAAACCATTTTCGTCCTCCTCATCCGGCTCTTGTATCCATGCGAGTCCCTCCACGCTGCGGTCCTTGCCGCCAAACAGCGTCATCTCGTGAATCCATTCTCCGTCTTTGCCGGGGTTCCAAATCTCGATGTTGCCGTTTGCACGACCGATCGCAAGTCTGACGTTGCCTGCGCCTTTGCCTGTCTCTCTAGAATCGGAGTGGGAAAACGCAAGAGCGTTAATGGCGGACGCCGGGTAGGGCACGAAGCGCGAACGATGAATGTCCATGGTGGTAAAGAGCGCGCGAGGGCGCGTGAAAGGTTGTAAGGAACGGTACAGAGGAGGGTCCAGAGTGCGCTGCGCGTAGAAAAGATGTTGCGCGTATAAATGACCGGAAAGACCCTGGGGTTATCGAGTGCCGCGGCGCGCAGACTCCACGACAGCGAGCGTGAGAACGAGAGCTCCAAAAATTTCCCTTGACCGTCGGCGAAAAAGTCGCCGACAGCGCGTTTATTGACGCGCGCTAATAAGCGAGGCATGTTTTTAATGCGACGTCAACCCTTTAACCCCTCCCCTCGAAGGGCATCCCATGCAGCACGACATCATCACAAATTCAGCCTGATGGCATTGCGCTTCGTTCGGCTCTTCACAAAGCTTCTATCCCCCGCAATATGAGTCGTTATCAAGTCTGACGGCCGCTTGGTCGGCGATAAAAGTCTTTCCTTGACCGAAGCCCTTAGCCCGACGCAGATGAGCTCGCGAAACACGACTCATCCTGGCAGCCATCCGCCTGTGACCGAGCCCCCTGGATCCGAACATAATTCGATATGGACAAGTTTAGCTTTATAGACGGCAGCTATCCAAGGGTTCAGCGGGATAGACTCAAGCACTGTCGGAGGCATCCTTGGGAAAGGAAACCTTGACCTCCTGCCGTTTTCCGTCCCGCCGCAACCTCCGCACACAACCATGTACATGCTGGACGCATCTATGCTCAGCACTCCGACCACGCTGTGCTCTATACCCTGCGACTTGCATATGGTGTTATCCAATACACAAACCGCGGGGTACCTGTGCTGCTAACGTGGAGATCGTGGGTAATGCTGGTCGATTGGCGAACTAGAACCCTGCATGTATGGACCCTGGAGGGGCCTGGAGGGGGAAAAAACCATTCCGCTCCGCAATGCAAATGCACAGATGTGCGGATTGTGACTGGATCTAGGCTGTGCAGCGGATGAAGCGGATGTGCAAGGGGGAGCAACAGTCTGCGTCTGGCCATGAGTGAAGTCAATAGGGCTCGCTTCAACACACGTCTCATGTCTCACCACATCTCGGCATGGAAGAACCATCGATTATCGCGGCTGAGTTGGCGGGTAGATAGCATTTTTCAAGTTTTGAGGGGTGGGGATCAATAACGAATACTGGCAGCAACAAGGCATCCAGTGTTGTGGCTATTGCAGCGTTGCGTGATGACGGGATCGCCGTGGTTGGTGTGGAGGGATGATCACCGCTCGCGGTGGTCGAGGCTGATCTGCGGGAGACTGGCTTTTCTGGAAACGAGGAGTCATGAGTAACTCTGGCTGCAGCCATTGGCGCAATAACACGGCGTGCTGTTCGTGTTTCAACGGCACGGCGGTCGACGCATCGGTCGGCCGCAACAGGATTGGCAAAGGCAAGAAATTTTTCTGTTTGATGCGCAGAAGTCAAGGCAGTCGACATGCATGGCGGAGTCAGAGTGACGCTGCAAGAAGCGCCATGTGCCTCCGTTTTTCCGAGACGTTGCCCAGTGGCGGCTCGGCGATGCCAGTTTGGATAAAAACCCTGAGCTGTGCATTGCATGTGCCGGAGCGGGCTGCTGCTGCTCACGCGTTGGTGGTCGCGCGTTCGGCGCCATTTCAGCCACGGACCAATATCGACCACCTTCCGTCCTGAGCGCATCTCCCTTTATGTCGTTATCCCAGCGGGCGGGCCGGCAGGTCGCTGGGTCGCCTGCGTCATCGATCTATCGTATCTCGCTCGCCCCGTCCCTTCTGGTTTCTCGCGTTTTATGCGGAGGCGCAGTCGCAAGGCGGCAGGAGATGCGCGCCGTTTCGAGAGCTCGGCAGCCGCTCCGACTAGAATGCGGATGTTTCATGCCACGGAAATGATGCGTTTTGTCTGAACGCGCCTGCTTGGCACGAGCCAGCACTCTGACATGCTTCCATCGGGCTGCGCGCTTGTCCTGGATCGCCCGCGGCCTTTGCTGCTCTCGGACATCACTCGTAAGGATTACGCGAGGAAATGGAGAGGGTAGCCTGCGACGCCGTAGCTTCCCGCCGCGCGCAAATTCTCACGGCAGGAGTGGGGCATCCGCTGGCAAAGAAACCACGAGAACAGGCAGCGCGCGTCGCAAGAGGCGGTAAAAATGCCAAAAGACGTTGAGCGAAAATTCTCTGCAGGCGGACGGCGGCGGCGGAGCGGAGCAGGTGATTCTTATCCACCAGCATTGCGGATCCTCGCCTTGAACGGGCCCACCGGCCGTCACCGCCTGGCGCCATTATGCAGCACGACGAACGCACGATACGGTTTGTTCATCTGATGCATATCTGCCGCAACCCCATATTACCATGGCTTGCCGCGGCGACGCGGAGTCACGCAGGAAATGAAGGAACGCGTCTGACGGATTAGCCGCGGCCGACTGTCGTGCTCAGGAGACGGCGGCGCGGGTGTGACATCAGAAGGGCTGAAGGCTCCAGCAGCGTGAAGAGAGGATCAAGCAAGGGCGGGACCGACGCCGTTCAAATGGAAACCGGCGGGCCTGGTGATGCTTTCACCGCATCGATCTGCAAGCACACGTTTCCATCGACGCAGCAACCCTGTCACGCGAATCAAACCGCGCCGGATTTGGAGAGTCTCGCAAGCGTTGCGGCGGCCACGCTGAAATCCATCTTCGTGCGGGCAGCGGTGCCGGCAAGGGCGCTGCTGCAGCAGCAGCAGCTGCTGCTGTTGCTTGTGTCCGGAAGGCAGACGGCAAACAGCAATCGATTGGGCTGCAGCAGGTATACGGGGGGGGCGCCAAGGCCGGATGGGCATTTGTGCCAGCGCTGCTGCACGCTATGTAGGCAGCTCCGCGAACGGTGACGGTGGAAACCTGGGCAGAGGCGCGCAGGGGAGGTGCAGGGAAGGCGTGGCGGTGGTGGTGCTGGGCTGAGAAGCCTTACCGCTCGCGGCGCTGGCGTGCCGCGGACAGGGCTGCTCTCAGGCTGGTCCAGCTGTGAGATTGGGCAGGCGCGCTACGTTAGATCTGGGGTTTGCGGACGTGTGTAGTAACGTGCAGCGCGACGCCGGGCTTGGGGCGGGCGCTGATTGACTGCAGCCCCATGGCGCTGGCGACACGCTTCAGAGGGTGTCGTGTCATAGCTGGCCCGGGGGGCGGCGGAGAGAGGAGCGCGTTGAGAGAGCGCAGCGCAGGCGTGGTCTGTGGGCTGCTGGGCTGCTGGGCTGCTGGACCATGAGCCGCGGCGGAGATGAGGTGCGCGCTGCCCCTATGCGCTAGCAGCTGCGGCGGGTTGTGCAGGCTTCTGCTGCCGCCGCTGCTGCTTGGGCGTGGTGGCACGCTGGAACGCGTTGCTGCTGCTGCACTGGCTCGTCTGGCGTGCGCAGAGCCCGAAGCAGACGACCGCCAGCCGCGGGCCCACTGGCAGGCGAAAAGCAATGGCGTTTTGTGCAGCGCTGGCAGCGTGCGGGGATTGGCTGTCGGGCGATGCTGGTGGAGAGCAAGGAACAGCCGCGTCGAAGCAGTTTAGCTTGCACCGAGCGCTACGACGAGCCCCATACACGAGTGCAAGTAAGCTCGCCGTACCGATCTCTAACCTTGGCCCTCCGCCAGGCGACGCGAGCGCCCTCAGCCTCTCCTCCTCCTCCACCTCACCTCTCCTTTCCCTCCCCCTCTCCGCCGTCATTCATCCGTCGGCTCTTCAGCGGCCAAAGTCTTAGTGAACGGGGTACGTACGTGCACAATTCTGTTCCCTGCCTGCACATCGCCCTCCCATAAGACCTCACCGGCTCGGCTCCCACTGGGCCTCTGCGCAGCCGGCCCTCTGCCTCGTTCCCCTACTCTACGCTACCGCCCTCACCGTACCTCTTCCTCCTCGCTCCATCATCACCTCACCCGATCCGTCACACGCTGTCGCTCTGCCCATCAAGACACAGCCCTCTAATCGCCGTCGAGTGCAGAGCCGGACATCCTCAATCGTCACGATTGACCGCAGCACCCGCCCTCTTCACTGGACCTCCGTCGGCTGTGCATATACTCAACCGTGTGTGCATTGGTAAGTGACGCCCGCCGCAACCCTTCTCTCTTTCCCGCTCTCTCTCCCGCTCTACACTGCCCACCCTGGATCCCTTCTGCCGAAGACCGTGCCGCCCGCTGCCGGAGTCGACCACCGCTATCGTTGCACCTCGCGAGACGCCGACGGCCGGACGCTGTTCCGCTTCAATTACCGCCGCATTCGCGCTCCCGGCATAATTTTGGGACAACTCGTGGGGTGGATGAGGGCAAGTGGGGGGAAGGTTGCAAATCTGCAAAAGAGTCGGCCCGGGCTCCTCTGGAAGACAGCGGCCGGTCGGATATCGGATGTGGAGCTGGGTCAGCGTCAAAGGGACATATTAGATGCACACCTGGAATCCGTCCAAGACTGGGCGCCGTTGTGTCTCAGCATTGGCACAGGTATTGTCTGCTCGTCTGAGGGTCACGACCCCCTGCCGGACCGTTCAGGAATCTCGACCCTGTGTTCAAGAATTTTCTTAACGGTGCCTTGGCCGCCTCTTATCTGTTTCCCTGGCTTGACTTGTCTTGGAGGTGGTCTCGTCTTTCTCGGTCATTCCTGCGTAACCCTTGGTCCAAGAACCAGGTGCAGCTGGATTGCGCCGCCCTGGAGTGCTAAGCTTTCCCACGCTGAGGATCGCCGTCGTCATCCACCGCGCTCACTACACGCGTCATCCATCCACACTTGAATTCATACAATCGAGACATTGGCTGACAGTTTCATTTGCCAGAACCTAGTTGAACCCCCTCCTCCCGCGATCTGCCCTTGCCCAGGCTTCCAGCCCAGCAAGGCAGGCTCTCGACCATCCGGCATCGACTGCTACTCAGGTCGAAGCATTGAACGGTACGCTTTGCCGGCAGCTCCGCCAAGTATTGTTTAAAATAGCCGTCGCTGATTGGTGTTTCTTGTCTAGACTCGTGGGTTGTCCGACGGGAATTTTCCACATTCCCCAGACTCCTTGACGAGCGTGCCAGATCCCCACCCTTCGGCGGACTCGTTAATTCGTGCTCTGCCTCCTGAGAATACCCCTGTGGCGAGCTTGGCCCTTCACAAGACAAAGACTCGGTCGCCTTCTCATTCCGACACTGGATGCCACTTGCAAGGGACACGATTGTTGCTGGTCTTTTAACCATCGCGTCTTCATTTCTTCTAGTAACTACTCTTCACTCCTTAAACTAATAATCTAATCCGCAAGGTATGGACAATCTCGGCCTTACATAACCTGTCGCATCGCTAACCGATCGCCCCGCACGTTCCAGGCGTCATTTGAAGGACCACCCCCTCCTATATCCGCTCTAAGGTCTCTCTTCGCAGACCTTTGACCGGAAACCTGGACTCCTTCACCCGCCCTACACCAACTAATTTCATTCACTTCCACGCCTAAGCCAAGGCAGCCACTCTCTAATCAGGTCTCTTCACCGGACTTTGCCCTCTCTACCGCGTCACCGCCAGTTGCGTGCACGGTCTTCAGTCTATCCAGGAGAACAGACGTCCACTCTTTGCACATCACACAACCTCAGCTCAACATGGCCTACCAACAGAACGCCCACCGTTACGGCAACTGCGATAGCTACTTCGTCGATGAGGATGAAGGGCTCTACGCTATGCGTGCCGAGGCAAGGGAACGTGCTCGGGCAGTGGCTAGGATGCAACAGCGTGCATTGGCGGATGAACTTTCGAGGATGACAGCGGAGGAGTACCAGGAAGATATTCTGGACCACATGGAACACATGGAGGTGAGGCGCATTGCCCTTGCCGCCGCTGAAGACAGTGCTGACCTCAGTTGCCAAGGCCGAGACGATGCCAGACGTCAACTCCATTGACATCCAGACCGAGATCCAGTGGTTCATGAGGCCCTATCTCCTCGACTTCCTCGTCGAAGCCCACGCCGCCTTCCAGCTGCTTCCGGAGACTTTGTTCCTGGCTGTGAACCTTCTCGACCGCTACTGCTCCCGCCGAGTTGTCTACAAGCGCCACTACCAGCTCGTCGGTTGCGCGGCTCTCCTGATCGCTGCCAAATACGGTGACCGCAAGGAACGTGTGCCTACCGTTCGGGAGTTGAAGTCCATGTGTTGCTCTCTCTACGATGATGAAATGTTCACCCAGATGGAGTGGCATGTCCTCCAAACCCTCAACTGGGTTATCGGTCACCCCACCGTGGATTCGTTCTTGCAGATCGCCCTTTCCGAGGTCACGTATGACGCCGAAGTTGAACACATGGCTTGGTACATCAGTGAGATTGCTCTTTTCCACAAGGAGTTTGTGTCGGTCCGCCCCTCCGTGCTCGCTCGCTCTGCCCTGGCCCTCGCCCGTTGCGTGCTCAGCCGCTCGCAAGCACGTCAATCTGAGTGGGCTGGCACGTACGATCCTGTTGTCGTCCTCAACCTCTCCAACCACCTTTACCAGCCTTCGCAGGTCCTCTCAAGGAAGTATGCTTCGATGCACTTGTCTGCGGTCTCTACTACTGTGGAGGAGTTCCTTCAACGTCAAGCACAGATTGCCCGCCGCAACATCACGCCTCCCACGCCGCCGGCCCTTGAGAACCAGAAGCCCGATGCTGATGGCTACCTTACCCCGTCGACGCCGCAGAAGAGCCACTATGACGCCGTCATGCAGCACGGTTGCCTCACGCCACCCATCACGCCCGACAACGAATTCGGCGCCGGTAACTATGCGAAGAACGTACTCCCAAGGCTGTACCCGGTTACTCCCACATCAGCGCCGCAGGAGGCTCCTCAACAGCAGAACCAACCTCAGTACAACTACCAGCAGTACCTCCAGCCGCGGTTAGTTCAGTAGACTGATGGTGTTGGCAGGCTCGAAGATGGACATATGGCGACATAGGTCCATTTCCACCCGGATCTGTCGCATATCTTCCTTTTCTTGTACCAAAGACCTATGTATGAGCGTCATAGCGTTGCCTTTTTCCCCTCTGCAATTTTTATTTTCTCTACACCTGCATTGCAAGCGTCATCTGTCTTGGTCGTTATACTAGTTTGCTTTTGATCTTCAGCATTTCCTTTGTTCATGGAAACACTCACAAGGTGCTTCAATCAACGGAGACGAAGAGCGGTGGAAGTGGTAAAAGCACAAGAGATGATAGTTTTTGGGATGGATATGGTCGGCGGTTTCCTTGACTTAGCCCATCCCTTTTGGATTAGAAATTCAAAAGGGTTGGATTTAATTCTGGGGGACCATTGCCGACGAGTTCGTGTGAGATGTCTTTTTTCCCTTTCAGTGGAGGACTGAAATTGCTATTTTGTGGGCGAGCTAAAGACCAAATGCACGCGCACAGAAACTCCTCCCCATTCCGGTGGGCGTAGAGATACCCTTCTTGTTTTACATTTTTTTTTTTCTTTGAAGTTTCAAACTTTTTCTTTTTTGCGAAGGGAAGTCGGTCGTTGCTGCAAGCATAAACAAAAAGCAGAAAGGTACCATGGAGTGTGCGTGTGTCTGTTTGGTTCGAACAGTAAAGCTGTGGAAGGGGGGTTCAAGGGGGAAAGCTCACGCATCAGATTGGCAGGCAGGGCTTGAAGGTCCGAGACTTGAGCTTATCACTTTGTATGGGTTGGGAATTTCTTCTTTCTTTTCGCCGACGCTTTTTACAAGGCTGAACAGAAACCACAAACGGAAAAAAAACGTAGAAAAATATAATGCTATCAACTTTCGCTCTCACAACACAAAAAAACCAAGGGTTCGTTTCTCGTACATTGGTGCCGCTGCATTTGGAAACCCCGTCATGCCTTTCCGTTGTGCAGCTTACTCCTTATCCCCGAGGCCGCCTTGTCCTTTCCCCTATCTTTCTCCCCCGGCTCCTCACAGACCATCTTCTGCCCTTCGGGCGACACTGTTGGCTTTTTTTTTTCTTTTTTTTTTCCTTTTTGGGGGGATGGGGAGAGGGAGGGGGCAGGATGGGCTGGCTGGCGAGCCCCAGGCCGGGTGTGTGAACTTTGACTGTTCTTGGCACACGATTAGTCCTTACAGTTATTTGGGCACGGTTTCGGAGTAGCCCTGCTGCTGCCCTCCCGTTCTCTTGCTCGCTGTTGCTACTGCCGGTGCTCTGCGCGAACTGCGCCCCTATGCAGACAGTCGCGCGCTTTGCATGACAACGCCCACTCCGCGCGCCGTCATCCCGTCACCCTTCCTTCCGTGTTTCGTTTCGAAGCACCGACGGGGGCCCCGCGCTTAACAGCCAGCTTGTTCCCCCTCCACTTCAAAACCGCAGGCGAAGTTTCAAGGAGGTGGTGCATTTTGCTTATCTTTCTTTTTTTTTTTCCCCTCTCTTTTTGGCCTTGCCGCCGCCGCTGGGAAGCCGCAGAGCGAGTGTGTCTGTGTGTGTGTGTGTGTGATCAACTTCTTGCTACTGCTGCTTCTCGCCTGTCAAATCAAACATTTCCCGGCATCCCTGCGCGGTTGTTTCGGATGAGCGCGGTGCAATGCATGCTCGCCTGTCTGTCCATCCTGTTCCTTGGGCCGTCTCACGAGATTTGGGGGCTTTCACTGCAGGCGCGTGCCTGTGTGTATGTGTACTAAAGATAGTACGGTTTTTTTTTTGGGTTTATTAGATGGGCAAGTTTGTGCATGGAGATCTTCGGATATGGTTGTTCCTTCTTGCGCTGCAACTGGACAGGATGCACAGTCATGGCGGGATGGAAAGGGGAAATGGTATCATGGCTTGAATTGAGCAAGACAAGAGAAGTAAAGAGAGACGTGCGCGGTCTTCCCTTGCAAGGGTCTTGGGGGATTAGTGCGCGTTGAGCGTGGGACGTGGTTTATGGCTGGGATTCACTGGCTAATGGGGCGAGGTTGAGCTCAGCTGCAGTGGCGGCAGGGATCATGACTGCTTTGCTCTCTCTCTCTCGCACGCGCTGCTATCCAGGTGTCGCGGCTGCTGAGCTTGATCGACGCGGTACTTGGGCCTTTTGCGGATGGGGTGACGCGTTTGCTGGTGGGGACTTTTGCGGGATCGGTGAGGCTGAGGGCCAGCGACGTGCTAGGCCAGGCAGGAACTGGTTGCTTGAGCATGGCCGCTTGTCGCGGGATACGGGAGGAGGCGTTTTGAGCGCGTTTGCCTGGGCCGCGTGGGTGCGTCGGTTGTGGTGAGCGGCGAAGGCGCACACAGCACGGCGGGAAACGGCAGGGTCGAGTTGGGCGGACAGGGATTTGCCGGCTGGGCTGGCTGGGGGTGCGCAGAGTGTTCGGATAGCGGGGAATGTTGGTGGAGCGTGGTTGGCTCGGTGGGTGTAGGAGAGAGGAGAGAGTCAGCGGCGCGGCGCAGGGCTGGCTCTGACTCTGGTTGCTTGATTCCTGCTTGCCCTTCCGCCCGGCTTATTTTATCATGCTTTTTGGGCTCCTGGCCCACTGTGCCTCCTGTCTTGCTGGAGCCTACGCGGCAGAGACCCAGCTGTGCCCGCCGCCAGGTGGCACAGCGCGCGTACAGGCAAGAGTGGTGGTGCCTTGTGTAAGTATCACCGCTGCGCGCCTGATGCTTCTGGCTATCTCTGCCAGCCTTGCTGGATATTTATCGCTCCTCCACGCACTTTGGCCTCTTCTCTTACCTGGCTGTCCGCCACACCCACGATAGTGCCTGCCGGCTGTCCCCGTAGCCACCCCAGCCGTGCCGTCCTCTATCTCGCCCACACGCGCATTCGCCACGCTCCGCCGCTCTCGCGCCACTGCCCATCCCACCACCGTCGAATCACCCTGTTTCTGAAGATGCCGCCTGTAAGCTTTCCCGCACTTTTCCTCCAATCCGCGCCTCCAGCCTGCGTAACCACATGCTCTTTATCCCCTTCATCCCGTCCTTATCTCGTCCACACATGCATTTATACACAATACAACCCGCATACGCCTCATCATCTCCAGCTGTACAACCGCCATGGCGCCTCAGCCAGCCACGCACTCTCTGTAGCTCCAACTCATACAATCCCTCCATAATATCCCCCCATCCCCTTGCCTCCCTAGCCAGCCTCTCGCTCCTCTCGGCCTAGTCCTCTCTTTCCGTTTCGCTTGATCCCGCCCCATCCCCCGCGCGGGATCTGCAATGGATTCCATTCATGCGTGTCCGTTGCCCCGTTGCGCTGCTTTGGTTGACATTTCTTGCTCTTTCCGTGCCCCCCCCCCCCCCCCCCCCCCCCTGGGGTCCAGCAGCAGCACTTCAAAGTCGGCCACCCACCACCGTACAGCGATGTCGTCGGCCATGCCGGCCCTTCCGCTCCTCGCTCGCACGGGGAGCGAAGGCGGCATGAGGGCGATGGGGGCGCCGAGGTGTGTCTGCCGCCGTATAGGGATGTGGAAGAGGGGCAGGGCGCCGATGAGGCGGAGGGCGAGGACGGCGGTGCGGCGGCGTATGTGATGCATCGGCAGGACTTTGAGCAAACGCAGGCGCTTGCGGGACGGCGGAGGGCCGCGGTCAGGCGGTGTTTGGCGAGGAGTTGTGATGGGTCGTTGGCCTTGTTCTTTGTGGGGTGCGCGGTTGTGGGTTTGCTGCTATGGAGTCGGCTGAGGTGATGGTTGGTGGTTATGGTGCGGTGAGGC
This sequence comes from Macrophomina pseudophaseolina, assembly GCA_022204955.1. Taxonomy (NCBI): domain Eukaryota; kingdom Fungi; phylum Ascomycota; class Dothideomycetes; order Botryosphaeriales; family Botryosphaeriaceae; genus Macrophomina; species Macrophomina pseudophaseolina. Next base: position 116,367 of record JAJJID010000023.1, read on the forward strand.
TGTCCGCGTCGACGGCTTCCGTTGTTTTGTGGGTGGTCGTTTGGCGTTTTGCTGGTGGTGCCCCCGGGGCGTATGGTCTGTTGGTGATATATACTGCCTGTTGGGAATGATGCGTCCCCATTACCTGATCCACAGCCTACAATACTAGACACTTTTCGTAATACCAGGTCTAAGTCCTTTTACGGAACCAGAGGACACCGTGCTTGCCAGTGTGGCCGAAACCACCGTGGTCTCTAGTGACTCTCTCCATGATAAGGGAGCCCCGCCCTGGCTGGCCCATCCTTATCGTTAGAGCCGTAGGTCGCGCCCTGGGGAAAGGTCCTGAAAGTCACTGTTTTTATTCTCTGTTTTCCTTCCTTTACGATTCGAAAGAAATTGGAGCATGAAAACATGGACTTGCTAGCTGACCGCTCGCTCCAAGCATGAATAAGTTTCTTGATAACAAGGAGACAGTGAACTATCATACTAGTTCAACGGCCGCTGAGTAGGCACCCAGGATAAGTAGGTAACTATTATTCCACCCGGTTGGAGACTTAATCAGACATCACCGTATCCCAGAAAGCAGTGACATATTTTAAAGCTCACTTGTTCTGCCAATTAGCTTCAGCAATTTAGTCTCTCACTCAGAGAATTTGTACCATCTACTTTTCTCTAGTTGAATGGACCAGCATAGCTGCTGTCATTCCAACAAACAGGAAAAGCGGATTCTTTCAAATAAAGGGCCAAATGTCCGGCGAAATCCTTTACAGCAGGGCTTTTGAAGCCAACGTTTCTCAAAAGTCTACTTAAGGAATGATGAGCGACCCTGCCTTCTGCTTACTCTATGTGCCCATCTTCTTTCCAAGATGAGGATTTGAGGCTGGTTTTCCATTTTGCCGGCGGCGAATTGCAGCGAGCTCCCTGCACCTAGTAGTCCAGAGGAACTGCTGGAGGGAGAGGTCTAATGCAGAGGAAAGGGACTTCGAGCAGTCGGGCAGCTTTCCCAGGAGAGTAAAAAAACACAAGCTTTGACTGGCGAGTTTTGGGAACAAAGCTCTAGGGATCCGTGTTTGATCTGAGAAGTAGAGGAGGGTGTAAATCTCAATCTGTCCAGGGCTGACTTATGTGTCCTAAAGACGCTATCGCTATGCCACTCCCAGGGTCTAGGCCGGCCATCGCATAAGCAGATATGAACTGCCATTCAGTAGCAGAATATCTGTCTACTTGTAAATGCTAGCCAGTTGAGAGTGCAAGTTTTCGTAAATTTTCATTCCAGAATTGCGTACCCGGTTACGGTTGTTCCTTCAGATATTCTGCCTTCCCCCCCCACCGGGGGGATTTTTACGAGGCCAGGTAAACTGACTGCTTTCGGCTGCCACCAGGCCCGCCAAGTGGACAAGGAGGAAACGAAACTTTCGCCCAGCTCCTAGTCAAGCGCAGACCGTGACGGGTAGCAGTGCTAACTGTTGTCAAGTGAGTACTGCCATTGGCCACCGCCAAGGAGCGCGAAGACGAATACCTTTACCGAGCAGGCCGCGGCTCCAAAGGTCTTTGCAAGATGTGCAATGCCCAAGATTGGCTGTCCCCGTAAATTCTTATGAATATGGCAAGATGGGGGAAGAGACAGGCATGGGAGGATGCATGTGGAGGTAAGTGGGAGGCCCTTGTCCATCTCTGACTCATCATGAACGCCCAAGCAGCTCAGCTCCTCTCAAGAACAATCAAGATTTGGATATTTCGGAGCAAGTAGGCTAAGTTTTATTTCATACGTAGATTATTGTCGCATTGTGCGACAGGCAAGCGAGTGCAAGCCCTGGGCCTGCGTGCCTGAGTCCCGGACGCCGCAGTACTACAGAACCGCCGTGGGAGAAATCAACTTCTGATTTACCTAGTGTTCGCAGATTTCAAAGGTACGAGTACATCCATGTCGGGTCGTTAGTTAGGTGTGACACAAGCCCAGGGACCTACAGCGCGAAGTGTTGTGTCTTCGGCAGGAGTGAAAACCTCGGTTGCTTAGAGATGGTAGATTGGCCGCTGCTGCAAATCTAGGAAAGAAGGCATAATGTACAGTGCGCAAGATCGGACAACGGAGAGCGGTGCCCGGGGAGCGGTGAGCTCTGTGTTATCGGGCTGTGCAGGCCTTTGAGCGCAAGCGGGTTGCTCGATCAAGGAGAGCATCATTTGCTACAAATTGAGATTTGCCAGAGGAACGCCTGGATGGTTGCCTTTAATCGAACCGTTTGAGAATGAGGTGTGTCAAGGCAGCTGAGACAAGAACACCAAGGCACGGCTGGCCGCTCGGCGACGGCGGAAAGGCGCGGCGTTGAGGGCTGCATACCTTGGGACGCGGGACAGGGGACACTTCGGCATGGCAGGACTGCGTACGAATCAGCCACGCCGAGCAGGACCGGCGCCTGGCGATGCGGAATTCGGCTTCCTGTGCCACAGCGATGTTGGCTGCACACCAACAGGCAAAGTCGCGTGGGTATGATGTTTCCCCTGTTGCGTCATCGCGAGTCGGGAGGCTGTCTGTCGAGCCATTTGAAACGGCGGGCTGCTGCTCTGGTGGCGGGCCCCGAGGCGGCACAGCCTCCATCAGTCGCAGCTGCTGGCCGGGAAACACCAATCCATGCTTGCGGCGTCGATGGTGCTGCTGTATTCCTCGCCCTTTTCCCGCGGTCCCCACACGCCCGCGCTCCACCCAGGGCACCGCCGCCTCGTGTTTTGCGCGAATTTCTCTCGGCATCCTTCGCCCAATCCCCTCCCGCGGCGATAGCTCAGCATTCACAGCCTCGATTCAGTGTGTTTCAAGGGTGCTGCGGCGTGCTCCGCATTGAAGTGGAGATCGTTCCCGAGGTCAAGCCTTTCTGGCCCACAATTCCCGGCGACGATCCAGCCCGTGGCCTCCATTGGGGACCGACCGAAGCATCCGCGAAGCTTGCGCAAGCACAGTTCAAACGCTATTGGGCTCCCTCTGAGTCGCAAGCGCGGGAAGCCTGAATTTCATCTGCGTCTGTCTTTCCCATCTAGTTCGGTCGGGGGGTGCGGGGTGCGTGTGGCATTGCTGACCTGCAATAACAGCCAGCCCGAGCCATCACCTCCTGCCTCTCCTACAAGAACTGCTCCGCAGCCACCCCAGCCCTGTTCTCTCTGCCAAGAAATCGGGTTTCAGCATTCCCAGCAGCCGCCATGTCGTCCACCGCGAAGTACTTTCCGCTCCTCTCTCCAATCTCTTCTCCTCGGCCTCGCTCCCCAGTTGACTTCCGCTCCCCAAGCCGCGCCAACACTGACCTCGAGCTTGAGCCCTTTGGCGGCGGTGAAGAGCGTCCGGCAATACCATTGCGTCGAAGCGGCTCCATCCACCGTTTCTGCCGAGTCTTCGCCCTCGTCGCCGCTTGGGGGAGCATCACGGTCCTGGCCGTTGCTCTGATCCTGTACACCTCGTACAACGTGATGAGGGTGCTTGGAGGGCACAAGGACGGACAGTCCGCCTCGGCGCCTTGAGCGGAATTTACGGTGGCCGTTTGATCTTGTTTTCTGGATTCGAATGAAGAACACGAGCGACTCAGCGCGCATTAGTGTCATGCCGAGGCATGCTTCGAAGTGGTCAGCCTGAACACCTTTCGGCCTTTAGCCAAACGAGACCGGTATTGGAGCCATGCTGACTATCATCTCAGACCTGACCGGTTGAGCACTCCGCTTCGACAACCCACAGGAGGAGAACGGGGTTATGTGGAATTTGGCATGCATTTGACCAGGCAACGAACTGCGTGCCTGCCACTGCGTGAGGGTAGTCGCGCCCGTCAGTGAAGATTATGTCTAGCTCCTCGGCCGTTTCTGCTATCTTCTACACAGCAACACACCTCAGGCCGTGTGAAACACCGGAAGACACTGCGGTCCTCGCCGTAGTCACTGACCAAGGAGTTGGGGATGATATTCGTCAATATCAGCAGTATAGCAGCTTTGTAAACACAGCTATACCACAGTGTCCCATGCGCCTGCTGCACCCTAGTGAATGCAAAGAATAACTCTACGAGTAAGCAAACACCTGTAGAGATGCCATACATGGTTTGAAGATCCGCTTCATTGAAGGTAAGCCCCGATAGCGTATTGCGCTCTAGCAATAACTGGCTGATAACTTTTTCTGCTCAAGCACTCGTTTGCATAGCCCACATGGACCTATCGGGATGATGGCAGAGGTAGAGTAAGTAGATCTTGAGGCTGAGGAACATCTATCGGCTTGCAAGCATCATGCTGCTGTGTCTCGGAGAAGTGCGCCTTAAGAGATTAGACCAGGCGGCGAAAGTCACGTCCAACGGTTCTAGTGTGTCGACCGGTTCTGACATATCAAGCCAACTTCGGCCCAAACTGAGATGCATCCTGCACGAACCAGTCGTCTCATGGACTGCACATGCTTTGGTTGGCGAGGTCCAGTCTGGGAGTAAGCCATCAGGGGAACCAATGCCAACCCTTCAATTGACATACCTTTCTTGCGGGCCATCGATACATTCATGCAAAACTGCTGGTGATACCACTTTGCGAAGCGCCCGAAAACTCGACAAAAATTAGCATTGCACCGGCTCCGCGGCGAGGACGAAATGGTGCAGCATGGCTCGATTATGACATTCATCAGCACAGTCCGCAGCCAGCCCCCGCACTACCGTAGGTGATGAACCTATGAGCAGAACCATCGCTGCAAATCCAGACTAGAATGGAATTTCGCCTCCAAAAATCAAGCTCCGCTGATGCATGATTTGGCTTGGCGGTTCCGTTTGGGTGCATATCGGATCGTACTGACAGACGACCGCGGTTCGCAACACCGAAACCCTACCAATACACTGGGCATGCTGTCAGCCTAGAGTGGAAGACGCAGTACGGAATTGCTCATATATCGCCGAATTCAATTTGCAACCCGCCAGTTCTCGCAGCCCGTCACAACGACCTCCACATTCCCCCCACAGCACATCCAGCAAAGATGAGAATCCTCCCGCTCACCGCCATCCTCCTCTCTCTCACGGCCATCGCCTACGCCGCTCCGTTGCGGCGTCCGGCTACCAAAGTCGCGTCCGGCATGATCGACGCAAAGGCCGGCATGCATCCCACCATCCCCGGCGAGCCCCATGCAGCCACGGAGGAGACATGCAGACAACAGCCCCCAGCGGGCCACGCGTGATTCGCAAGATCCGACGGCAAGCAGATGTACATGTACAAAAAGTACAGGAAGATCCTCATGTCCGCGGGCCGCCCGAATGTGCCTTAGGTTACTATCGAAGACGTGAGCAAGATCATGGAGTTAATCTGAGGGGGAAGGAGAAGGCCGTGCGAACGAGTCCCGCTGGAAAGGGTTGAATTGCGTTGGACGGGGAGGGGTTAAAGGTTGAAATCGATACTTTCACACGGGGCTATCGTTTTCTCTTTTGTCCGCTTTTTGGGGGCCTGGTGAGAAGATCGGATTGGGTCTAGGGACTATGCAGAAATCTGGTTCTCGTCAAGTAAAAGACTAACTACGCATCTGTTTGCTTCGTTTTCACCGAATGCACTGAACCCGGCGCCAAACATACACAAAGAAGGGTACCCGTCCAGGCCATAGGGAGCCGAGGCAGCCGTCCGGATGTGAATGTGCCTTAACTTGATAACACTTCCGCCTGGACGACTGTCTGTTCTTCACTAGCAGGCCTGGTCATCTGACCGGTATATCTTCGGAATCACACCCTGTCTCGTGAACATTTAGTCTTGTACTCGTACTTGTCCCAAGTTACCCCGAGTGCTGGAACATGGGTTTCCTCCATCAAGCAAATCCAGTCGAGAGCAGCTATCTGAGCAGCGTTCACAGCATGCCATGAACTCTTTGAGCTCAGACTGCAGTCTCTGGGTGTCTTAAATATGGTCCGTCAGCGGGCTGCGTGTTGAGAGAGTTTGGTTAATCTGAGCACTGCGGTCTGGCTGTGTATGTGCAGTGTTCGTGATTACCTTGGAGACTGTCTGTTTGAGCAGAGGATTTCTATGCTACTGTCGCAACGACGCCCAAGCTGCAGTTGACTATCTTTCGATTCTGGGTTGCAGGAGAGGCGCGAATTCCTGTGGTTCAGGGTCCTCACTGACTGGGCCTCTAGCATTGTTCCTCAATGCTGAAGCGCAGTAAGACTGAATTTATGCGTGATGAATGATGGCTCTCAGAAACTCGAAGGCAACTATTGTTTTTTTTTTTTTTGTTTTTGCACTGAACAGGCAGGGGGCGCCCCTGCAAGAAGTGCATCAAACAAACAAGCCATTGAACCCCAGAATACACTACCAGAAACCGGACCCGCGTCGGACAATCAATGGCTCATTGCTCGCACATATCGTTGCGCTAGCAGTGACTGTACCCTGCCAAAATGCCATCCAAGCTCACCAGAAAGCCTTAAGCATTTCCCTAACTCGCTTCTACCCGACCTTCTACTTCATCTCACATTTGCTAACGGATATACAATCAACACCGATATGGTCCGCGTTGCGAGTGGAGATGCTCAGCATCGTCTTACGGTAAGAAATTGTAGACGGTGCTGGATTGCTTCAGCGCCATCCAGATACAGACCCACCGTGATGCACGGAGTAGTCCGGACTAACAGGCGGACGGACGTGCACGATGCCTGGATCGATCGCATGTACGCTGTACAGTTGATTACTATTTTCGGAGCATCGGCACAAGCGCTATCGTCGACGCGTCGTCAGCCGGCGGCTCGTGTGACGCTCCCGCCCTTGCTAGTAGTGACAACGGTCCCAACAAAAGCCGGATGCTCACGGCTCAGACGAATGTACTGCCGCTGGCGTTAGAAGATATTCAAAAAAAAAAAAAAAAAAAAAGACTTCCAGCCTAGCGGTGCAAGCAAAGTTCTGCATGTATCCGATTTGCAGTCCCGAGCCGTTCTCCCAAACCAGTATTCACATAAGCCTTTAAACACACACGCACACACAAGCCGTAAAATGGTCATACTCAATGCGTGGGAATTGCATTGCACATATCTCTTTTTTGTTCCACTTCCAAGGAAAACCCCTACTTATACGATAGGTCCTCCTTTGGAACTCCCCCACGCAAGAGCCGTGGAGCATGCACCTGAAACCCGGTTCAAAACAAGCCAGCAGAAACCCTTGTATGAAGAAAACCCATCATTCTCCTCCCATCGTCCCAAAAAACGATGAAATCCGCTTAGTACTTCTTGCCCTCGCGGAGGACGTCGCTGAACTCCTCGAGCGGGCTCCTGATGAGCTTGGTCTCCTTCCAGAGGTTGGGGGTGAGGAAGCCATAGGAGTTGGTGACGGCGGTGAAGGTGGCCTTGAGGGTGTTCTCGAGGGTCTTGGTGGAGCCGGCAGAGGCGGTGTAGGCGTCGTTGACACCAGCAAGCTGCAACAGACGCTTGACGGCGGGGGAGGCGACAAGGCCGGTACCGCGGGGGGCGGGAATGAGCTGCGAGATATCAGTTTCAGGTCCCCAACCTGTGAACATGAGGAGTGTGTGTACTTACACGGACGGTGACGGAACCGCACTTGCCGGAGGTCTTGGTGGGCAGAGAGTGGGGCTCACCGAGGTTGGTACCCCAGTAACCTCTCCTGATGGGAACAACGCTGAGCTTGGCGATGATGATGGCGGCGCGGATGGCAGTCGCGACTTCCTTAGAGGTCTTGATACCAAGACCGATGTGGCCCTCAGAGTCACCGATGACAACGATAGCCTTGAAGCGGGTACGCTGACCGGCACGGGTCTGCTTCTGGACGGGCTTGATCTGTGATTCCGAGGCGTATTAGTCTCGAATCTTTCCGTGCTTTGCTGGACCGAGTCTGCAGCCCCGTTGACTCCCGCCAAAACATCCACCACAACTCCCCGCAAATAGCCCTTCCTCCTTCCCATACAAGCCCCGTCATTCGAGGTGAAAAGATGATTGTAGTTGCTCACCTTCATGACCTCATCCTTGAGCTTGGGCAGGAAGAAGTCGATGATCTGGTACTCCTTGATGGGCAAAGAGTGGAGGTAGATCTCCTCCATGCTCTTGATCTTGCCGGCCTTCACGAGACGGCCGAGCTTGGTGACGGGCTGCCACTCCTTCTCCTCGTTCTGCCTGCCACCACGGCGGCCACGGCCGCGGCCGCGTCCACGACCACGGTCACCACCACGGGCACCGAAACCGCCACGAGCGGGAGCGCCGGCAGCACCAGCGGGAGCAGGAGCGTCGGCCATTGTTGCGAATTTACTAAGGGTGGGTTATTTGGAGAAGCGAGGTCCCGCGTCTGCTGCGTGGAAAAGCAATTGAGATTAGCCTCAGTGCGGAAAATTGAGCAGCGCTTGCGAATATGTGCGATAGGATTGTCGATGAAGGTGCGGCTGTGGAGAGAAGGAGCGGGCACGTACTGGGTGTTGATGCTGGCGTCGGCTCGTCGTCGTCGGAGGCAGAAAGTGAGAGTCGCTCAAATCGAAAAGCTGTGTGGGCGCGTTCGGGGCGCTCGGGCCAGCGCAGCCGAGTGCCCTACGCTAACCTGCATTGGGATATCTAAGCGCACCATTTTCGCTGCTTGATTGGTCCGGCGCCCGTCAAGCCACCACCTCCCAGTGCTCCAACAACAAAGACATCACGCACACGACCGCGCAACCTCGTCCAGCTCGCCCCCGCATTGCCAAACAATTCTTTCTCTAGCCCCGCCTTGGCAAAATTCTCGCGCTAAACACCCGCGTCACGCGATTCCGAAAACCCATATTCGACATTACACAGCCATTATTGTACAAAGCCGAGCTTCAAGACAACATCCTGCATCCGGCACACAGCAAAACACAGAATCGCAAGCGCGCTTCTTTCTTTCTTGACGCTAAAGCCTCGACCGACCGTACCCCGAAGAAAGCCGACAGGCGCGAGCCCAACCAAAAACAGAGAAAGAGATGGATTTACTCGGTGAGATTGGGGAGACCGGATGTCGCGCGTGCCTATTCAGCAGAGGGAGAAATTACGAAACCAAATCGTACTCCAGCTAACACCGTCGCGCCAAGAGTCGTGTGAGAAGTGCCACCAAAAACCCATGCAGAGAGTGCATACACCGAAGGGTAAAGGCTTGGCGCCGCGCCTACTACCTCCATTCACCTTCAACCCGTCTTCCGCCGGCCATCTACTCGTTCGTAAACTTCTGGAACTGCTCCAATAGCACCCATGTGTGAAACCGTATGTTGATGCGTCTTCTGAGATAAAACCTGCGTCATATTTCTCAGGCGTATCTCCGTAAAACCATCACATGTCATCGACCAATCTCTGTACACTCGGGAGTTGTGGTTGCGGCACGTCAAGTCCGCTGGTGTGCAGGGCCGCGTACATCATTTAGTAAGATTGGGGGTATTGGTTTGCCGGCTATATGACGCGTTCTTGTCAGATGACGCTTACCGAACTTGAAGATCGTTACGTACCGGACTGTTGAGCATGCTCTGCCTCTTGTTCCTGCCCTTCTTGATATGGCTCTTCAGAGCACTGGAGTCCAGAGGTTTCAGCAATTCGAAACTACAGAGCAGCTCTGCAGATACAGACATGACGGCCCCCCAATTGTCGAATTCACCGCAGTACTGCCCACTCGTTAGCTTACGACAGACAATCGACGGACCCAGACTCACATTAGGTGCTGAGAAGACTGTCACCAGGATTCGATCGTTGAAGAACTCGTATCCATCCTCAACAACCATGTGCGCGCGACACACAAGGTCGAAATCGTGTCGTTGTAAGAACTCCATGATGACCTTCTTGCCAAAACAGTAGCTAACTCCTCTTTCATTTGCTTCCCAGTCGTTATCCATGTCTGCTGGGTCACTCCACAAGAGATCATTCAAGAGACCATAATCGGGGACGTCAGTGGGCCTAGCAATCTGGCGAATGTCGTCCATGTGCGACAAGCTGGGCGAAAGGCCGCCGTGGACACAGAAGATCTTGCCTGCGACAATGGCTGCAATAGGGAGGGTGTTGAATGTGTCCACGAACGCTTTCCAAACCTTGACATTGCACCTGCGCTTGCACTCATCATAGAAGCCATAGACACGCGTGACGTTGGCACACTCGTGGTTGCCACGGAGGAGGAAGAAATTTTCCGGGAACTTGAGCTTGTAGCACAAAAGCAGCAGAATCGTCTCCAAGCTTTGCTTGCCCCGATCGACGTAGTCACCCAAAAACAGGTAGTTGGAACTGGGCGGGAAACCACACATCTCGAACATTCTGATGAGGTCCGTGTATTGCCCGTGCACATCACCAACAATCTTGACTGGCGGTGAAAGTTCAAGGAGGGCGGGTTGGGACAGGAAAAGCTCCCTGGCGGCCTGGCAGATTGCAAAAATCTCAGCGTTCTTCAGACAAACTGTCTTTGTGACCTTTGCCGAGTATCCAGCATCCAACAACCTGGAGATCATGTCGTCAATGTCAATGGACTTGGGCGCGCCAAGCTCCATGGTCGGCGACCCATTCTCGGGCCGGGCCTCAGCCGCTCTGGGAATTGGCTGGTCTCTCTTCAGCAGAATGGACTCTTTGGGCTTCTGCAGCGAGGAAGGAGGCGGCAAACCGCTGGGTGGCGCATCGGAAACGTGGTCGACCTCACCCATGCGCTGGGCCTGGTTCACAGACTCGTGCCCATGGCCTACGGTAGCTGACTGCGTGGGAGACGGCGGCGGCTGGTCGCTATCTGACACGGCATCCTCCCGCGACGGGGCAGACTCGAGAGTGGGAGGCGGCGCCGAAGCGGCTGAGCCAGACCGCTTGTGGGCGCTGGTGGCGCTGTCGACGGCCGACTTTGCGGAGGGAGAGTCGGTCTTCACCAGGTGGTTTATGCTGGTCGAGCTGTCGGCACTCAGGCCCTGCATGGAATTCCGCGGGCTGTCGGTCTTTGCGCTCGTGCCGGGGATCTTGTTCCGGATCGAGTTCCTTATCGAGCGCGTCGACTCCTTCGTGTCGGAGCGCGAAAACGAGGCATAGCCATCGCGGTCCAGCTGAGGGCCGTTCCCGTCGCCCTTCTTCGACGGGGTGTTGCCCATGGTGCGGAGCTGTCTTGGCTCGGGGGGTGGTGGCGGGTGCGGCTAGGAAGCGGTGGGCTCTGCGGGTGGGCGAGTTCTATGGAGGCCTGTAGAGGCGCGAGAGGAATGCGAGGAAGCAGCCTTCGACCGACGCTGTGCAGATCGTGTGCACAGGGCAGGGACGGGCGGCGGAGAGAGGTAGGAGCGTGTGGAGCGAGGAGGGACGTTGAAGCCGGCGTCGAGCCAGGGTCGGTGCGTGCAGCTAGGTGCTGTGGTGGCGGGTGTCGTCGAGCATGTGCGAGAGTTGCTGGTGGAGCGGAGGCCCGGAGCTGGTGCTTGGAGGTGGGTGCTTGGGGTGCTGGGTGCGTGCGTGCTCGCGCGCTTGGTGACGGCGGACGGGCAGTGCAGCGTTCAAGGTAGTTTGTGGAGTTGGGCGCCTCGTCAACTGGTGCCGAGCCCGGGACGGAGGGGAAACGCGTGCCGGCGCCGTGCAGCAGCTGGTCGTCGCTCAAGAGCGCGCGGATGTGCGACGCTGGCTTTCCTGTCTTGTAGACGCGCTGCGCCCGGAAGATGACGATGGAGCTCCACGGGCCAGGCCAGGACGTGCAACGCGGGCGGGTCCCGTCTGCTTCAGCGGCAGCGGCACCTTTTGTCAACATCCACTGCGCACGGCCCCTCGGCCGTTCCTATCGCCGCCGCTGGACACTCACACGCCCTCCTGCACCACGCCTGCGCACCTTGCGGCCGTTTGGCTGCGCCGGCCAGCCGCTGCGCAGCAACACGCCCGCCGCACCCGTCGCCCTGCCTCACCGGCGCCCGCCCGCTGCGCCGACGCACTCGCGCCCAGCCCCAGCGCAGCCTTGGGAAATCATGCACTCTGACACACTCCGCCCACCCGCAAGGCACATCTGCCGCTGCTGCCTCCTCGCCACCGACCAGCGCAGCACCACGCCGGCCCATCGTCGCCCCTCCGAACGGCAGCTGGCTCGCCCAAGCCTGTGACGTCTGCGACTTGGCCCAGTGGCATCTGGACCGGCGACGTCCAGTCGACCGCCGCCAACCCGTGACGCGCATGGAGAAAGCTTAGCTGGCGTGAAACGCCGCACATCGTGGCCCAATGGCTTTCACCGTAGCCGAGTGATCTTGCTATTCCTAAGGCTGCACCTAGATGCCCCTGGTACAGAAAATCCCAAAATACCGCCGCTAGCAAATGGCCCATAAATCCCGCAATAGCCCAACCATCCCCCCACCCAAAATGCCTCTTCGCCCTGATTTTATTTTTATTTTCTTATATCCACGAGCCCAAGTTGACGTGTACCGCCTTCTTGTTCGTGTACGCCTCCAGTCCGGCTTCGCCCAGCTCGCGTCCAACACCGCTCTGCTTCACACCGCCGAACGGAATCGCGTAGTGGCTGTCGTTGCTGCTATTTATCCAGACCATGCCCGCCTCGATCTTGCGGGCCACCCGGTGCGCCTTGACAATGTCCGTGGTGAAGACAGCGCTGCCCAATCCATAGGTCGTGTCATTGGCACGCTCGATGGCTTCTTCTTCCGTCTTGAACGAGCTGATGACGACAAATGGCCCGAACACCTCCTCGCGGAAAATCTTCATGTTCGGCTTGACGTCTGAGAAGACGGTGGGAGCGATGAAGAATCCCTTGCCGTTGACGTCCTTGTAGGGTTCGCCGCCGGTGACAAGGGTTGCGCCCTCCGACTTGCCGTGCTCAATATAGGACAGCACACGCTCGTATTGCGCCTTGGTAACTTGTGGACCCTGGAAAGTGGAGTCCTTGAACGGATCGCCGACCGTGCTCGTCGTCTTCACGTGATCCTTGAAAGCGGCAATGAATTTGTCGTAGACTCCATCCTGGACGAGAATACGGGACGTTGCCGTGCAGATTTGGCCCTGGTTGGACATGATGCCGATGTGTGCCCATTTGACAGCCTGGTCCAGGTCGGCGTCGGCGAACACGAGCAAGGGAGACTTGCCACCTGTCTCGAGAGTGATGTTCTTCAGGTGGGTTGCAGCCATCTTCATGATTTCACGGCCAGTCGCGGTGCTGCCGGTGAAAGCAATCTTGTCGACATCCGGGTGAGAAGCAAGAGCTGCGCCAGCCTTACGACCATGACCGTTGATGATGTTGACAACACCTACATTCAGTTAGTCGCCTGAGTGTGATCCAAGGGAATCGGTCTTGGGCTTACCGGCAGGGAATCCTGCCTCCTTGATCAGGTTGGCGAAGTAGAGAATAGACAGGGGGGTCTGCTCGGCGGCCTTGAGAACTACAGTGTTGCCACAGGCCAGCGCAGGACCGAGCTTCCATGCCGCCATCGCCAGAGGATAATTCCAGCTATTTCAGGTCAGCAGCTTTACTCGCCATCTGCCCAGCCAGACTCACGGAATGATCTGGCCGCAGACACCAAGCGGCTCACGGATGGTGTAGGCAAGCTTGTCAGGCGTGGTGTCAATGACTTGGCCGTGGATTTTGTCTGCATAGCCGGCATAGTACTTGAGGGTACCAGCAACTTCGCCCAAATCTTCATTCAGCGCAACGGAGTACGGCTTGCCTGGATCCAGTCAGCACGAACTCGGTCACCACCCCGCTGAGGCGGAAGAGAAGGAGGATCACCGTTGTCCCACGTCTCAATGGTGGCCAGAACTTCCTTGTTCTTCTCGATCAGAGCAACTAGCTTGAACATGAGTTCGGCGCGCTCTACGCTTGGCAGGTCCCGCCACGCAGGGTTCTTGAATGCCTTGCGTGCTGCCTGGACGGCAAGGTCGACATCCTCTTCATCTGCCGCATAAACAGACGCAATCTCGCTCTCATCCCTGGAGCTTATCAGAAGCGTGTATCATCCCAAGAGCGGATGGAACATACGTAGGGTTAATGCTGGTGATCTTCTCGCCGTGGGTGGACTTAACCCATTCGTTATTGATGAACAAGCCGGTTGGCTGGGTGTACTTGACGCCATTGGGCGCGGTCAGCTCAACGGTGAGGTCAGACATGGCTGTGCTGAGAGTCCTATGGGGCCCACGAGGGAATGGACGGGGAATGAGGGCGCGGCGGAGCGGCCGAGAAGGATGAGAACGGTGACGAGAGAAAAGCCGGAGCATGAGGAAAGGAAGAGTCTGGGCGGCGGCGGAGAGAGGAGACGATTATGTACTACTTTGCAGGGCAGCTCCCCACTTTGGTGCACCCCGCCGTTGGCGACACTGGAGATGGCTTGGCGGGGAAACTAGCATAACACCAGGGTCTTGTTTTCGGGATGCGGGACTGCAGAAAGGTGCGCAAACATGATGACTAATGCACCAAACGGAAGGGTTGCCTTAATGCAGCGGAAGCTTGTTCATGTCTAGGCCGTCGGCGGGCGTAATGACGACAGTGCCTATCTAACAACCTATTTAGGTGGATTCCTGACCCCCCGATGCCGTCACAAGCTCGCCGTGATAAGCTGCAGCTTTGACACGTGCACGGCTATACTTGCCTGTTGCGGCAAGGCGTCAGAACGCGCGGGCCCAAGCTCTCAAAGCTCGCGTCAAAATCCACCCTCAACACACGCCTGCCCGGTCCATTACAAATTCCAGCCACGCTTCTCAGTCCTCCCCGCGCGCCCCATCAGCTGTCGCAGCCACAGTAGATCAGCCATGTCCGAGGCTTCCGCCAGCGCGCCTGATGCCTCTATCAACCACGCCGCTTCAATTGACTACTGGAACTCGGTCGAGTCGACTGTGAATGGCATGCTCGGTGGTTTCCCCCAGGTCTCGCGCATAGATCTCCAGGGCTCCTCCAACTTCTACAGCAAGCTGCGTCGAATTGCCGGTATTAAGGCCGGCGAGCTGCTCCCTCATGCCGTTGATTGTGGCGCCGGAATTGGACGCATCACTTTCGGCTTTCTGCTGAAGATCGCTCAGGCCGTGGACGTTGTTGAGCCTGTGCAGAAGTTCACAGAGCAACTGAAAGAGACGGAAGGCTGCAAGGAGCTCATTGAAACCGGACGCATTGGCAGGATCACCAACGTCGGCTTGGAGAATTGGACCTTGGATGCACCTTACAAGTACGACTTGATCTGGAACCAGTGGTGCGTGGGCCACCTGACAGACGCCCAGCTGGTGGAGTATCTCAAGCGTTGCCAGGTCCATCTTGCCGAAAAAGGATTCATTGTCGTCAAGGAGAACATGAGCACCGATCTGAACGGAGACGATATCTTTGATGAAGAGGACAGTAGCGTCACCAGGACAGATGAGAAGTTCCGAAAGCTTTTTGAAGCGGCCGGTCTGGATATCGTGCTCACGGAAGTACAACGTGGCTTCCCCAAGGTCCTTTATCCAGTGAGGATCTATGCCCTTCGTCCCGGGAAGCGGAAGGAAGAGGCCACTACATGATACGATCGTCCGACAAACCTTTCAATTGCGCCACTCCACGTGTTTTTGCGTGGAATGCTCGACAGAAGCATCTCGGGATTATGATACATTTATCGTGTTCTGACTACGAGACGTCCTCGACGCCGAATATCTGGGAACGATCGGAAAGGGCTGTCTTCCCTACCCTCAGCGTCGCGCTCAAGGCGTGCAGGTGTTTGACGTACGCCCGAAGACCTGTCAATATCAAGAAACGTGGGACGTTCAGCTTGCATCCCGTGGAGCTCAGGCGGTGTCAGCAGTAACGAGGTGTTGCTTGTCTCGTAACGGATTACGCGTCGCAACAGATTTCTCAGCAAAGGCATTTTAAATATCAGGTTTCGGCAGAGAACCATCGGTTCAGTCACAGCGCGTCTGTCGATCAACAAACGTGGATGATCTGCTCAGGACAATCTACATATGCTAAAGCAATCCTGCTTCAATGGAACATCTGTCTTCAAGCACTATCTCCGCTGTGGTTGGCTCCTTGGTACTCTTGATCCTGCCATTGGTCTTTTTCTTCATTCAATCATTTATTTCCCTCTGCCGAATGTCGTCTTCTTGGCTTCTTTACGCACGAGCCCGCTTGGACGAGGCCTGAGTGAGAATCGCGGGTTCAATTTTGCCGCTACTACCCCTCTAGTGGTAAAGTACTACCTATTCGAACAAGAATCCAGCATCCCAGTACTTTCCGGTCCACTGGATATCTGCGTTCCCAATACACGGAGGATTGTGACCAAGAAATTGGTATTCTGTTGGTGCTTGGTTCCCTTCTTACAATTAAGTGGCTACTTTCTTAGTGTCGCCCTGACCTACTATACGATACACGCTACAAGTTGGGCTCTGGTCAACGTCAAATCTCGGGTTTCTGGCGAACCAATCAATAATCCAGGATGTTGCATTGAGCAAAGGCTATGCACGTGAGGGAGTTTGAACACAGCTTCGCGGACTAAATACTCCGGGTAAAAAATGAAAATGCGTTAGTGTAAGAGGGCTACCCGCCTTGGAGAGTATTGGCGACGCAAGATCCTCATTAGTGGCTTTCCAGCAGATTTTGCCTTCAACAGCAATATCACTGCGCTGTTCGTAGTTCCACCTGGCCCTGCCAAGGGATCGCTACGGCCGCCCAAAGTCGCCGTCCCAGACCAAGATATCCAAGATCTGCAAACGCTGTGCAAGGTGAGCAAAATCGCCAGGCCGGCCTGGGAAACAGCTATGAGCATAGAAAAAGGCTCAGGCGGGACGAGAGAGTGAATGAACAATGCCGTAAGCCACTAGCAATCACCGGAGTAGCGACACCACGAAACTACGATCAACTCGGTCTCGGACTTCACTATCGACATCACTGATTCTGCAGAGGCAGCAGTGTATAACTACATCATCCATTTCGCCGTTCTTTTCCTCCGATACCAACGCAGCCACCCCCCTCTTGCTCCTGCATGGCTGACCCGGATCTTTCCTCAAGTTCCTGCCTTTCCTGCACAAGCTGCAGGTTGAATATGTGGGCAGGCCCGCTGAGCTTCCATACCACATTATCGTGCCCTCGCTCGTTGACCTTGGTTTCTCGAGCTCACCACCGCTCGACTTGGACGCCACATACGTGGATCAGGCCAGGATCTTCAAGCTAATGATGTTTGCGCTGTGGTTCGGCAAAGACGGATCAGGGGGCTTCATGGTCTATAGCGGAGGCGTCGAGTCCCCAATTGCTACGGCGATGGTGGCGTTATATGACGAGGTCAAGGCTGCGTATCTGACTATAGCCATCATCCTCCCGCTAAAGTCTTCGATCATGCCACTGCCGAGTACTCGGCGCTCGAAAGAGAAGGGCAGGAGGGGAGCAGAAATTTCTGGAGCACTGGCACTGGGTATGCCAGGATCCCATGCGAATTGGCCCTGTACTATCGATCTGGCTATAGAAATTAGTCTGATTGCATTCCTTGCCTAGTGAGTTGCAAGATTGATTGGAAGATGATCAGAAGGCAATATTTCCTGTAATACACGCTCACTGGATCGGAGAAAAGATGCTCGCTTGGTCGAATCCCACTACGACGCCTTCATTGGACGAGATTCTGGCCAAATGCCAGCATCTTGTGGCTCTCTGGATCTTTCCCGTCCAGGTTGTGGTTCTATCGAACTATAGGCCACTTTATTGGTGGGTGGGCTTGCCCCCGTTCGTCAACAGCCTTTCCTTTTCTTCCTCCTTTTTTGTTCTCCAACCAAGTTCTCTCCACACGACGCACCCACCCTTTGAGATCCATGAATTGCTCATGCGACCGAACATCAGATGATCCATCCTTGCCCACTTACCTCCTTTGCGGATATTCAGGGAACCCCTGCCGGGGATGTCATTTGCCCTAAGGAATTGACCATGCCGTGCAGGCTTGAACAGATGCCTCTGGACAAGTTGTTTGAGTGAGTACACGTGAGAGGGCATGGCCCCTCTTTCCACCAATGGCTAAGGCATGCAGATATTGACTTGATAAGCTAGGAGGCCACTCTGCCGCGTTTGAGCTGCCGGACGTGTTTGGCAGGATATCATTGGGTTTCCGCAAATGGTCCGGGATTATTTTGCTTGAGACATATCTTGGACTTGTCAGTTCGGATCGTGCTTCATCAACCACAGCTGTGCCAGATTCGGCATCATGCTTGGTTCCCTCGCTAGCGCATCCCAATCCAGATTGTGGAGGCGCTCGCGGTTGTCGAAGCCGTGCAGCTGGACGCAGGCCAGGCGCTCAAAGCGGAGGAGGTTGAAAGCTCGCAGAGAAAGCAGTATTCACCCCTTGATTGCGTCGTACTGGCGGGCGATCTGCAGGCATGTAGCCAGCGTGAAGGCATCTTCCATTGCCACGGCGGCACTGCTTCCGACGTAGGGAGGAATGTATGTGCTGCGTCACCGATACTTGGCGATGTTGTCCTGAGGTGAGACCATCACCGGCTGCGGGTTGCGCCACATGAGCTTCTAGTCGGTGGCCGGGCCGCCGGGAGTAGCTTTGATGAGCTCCGTCCAGAATGGGGCCTAAATTTTGACGGATGGGAGAGCATTTGCGACTGGTGCTTGCTTGGCTCAGTTCTCCTCTGCATTGCCGTCATTCTGGGGCGACTCAGCTCCCAAAGCATACTGGGTTTAAATATATGAATTATCGTACCTAATGAGAGAGCGTTTGGTAAATAGTTTGTTCAGTCTTCCCCAAAGACACTGTGTGCGTAGGGATCGAAGTAGATGCCCACATGATACCTGCGCCCATCAAACTTTTTTGCAACGGTTGGATTTTCCAACGCCGGTCCGGTCGGAAAGGTGGTTCTGTAAACCATGTAGAGCCCCATTGATACACGCGTTTGCATTGGACAGATATGCTTGTTCTATGCCTTTCATGCCTTTGGAAATTTTGAGTGAAGAGACATTGCGCGACAAAGATGAATTTTGGAGATTGAGAGGCATTTGTCTACTTTGTTCATGTCGAGTAATGGGCGAAAATAACAGGTGGTCGTTTGCCTACTCCCCTCTAGCAGCTATTTTCAGGCGTCCAGGAAAGACAACCAAGCATCCAGAGTATAAGCAGGCACACCGACACAGGTGCTCGACAATTTGACAAGTCTGGGCGAGGAGGTGCTTTCGTTTTCGGAGGCAGCGAGGAATGACGGGATTTCTCACCTCTGCCGAGCGGAAATTCATTGTGCTATCTTTTATTTTCTCTTTTACTATTTTGTGCAACCGAGGCCGAGGTTTCGGATTGCGAAAGAGTAGCTTTCCGGCTCTTGCGAGGCCCGTCTGGCTTGAAAAACGCAGTTCCGCGGCCTGAGACACATCAGAATTGACCTTGGGGATATCATAGGTAGCGGAGTAGATCCACTTAAAGTGGTCCGGCATCCAACTGTCGTACACGTTCTTGGTAAATTTGTAGGCCTCCACCTGCCCTTGCTACCCCATAACCATGAAGCCGAACTTGTAGATTAGATGACGGTAGTATTTCGTATCCTTCCCGTCGATAATAGGGTAGTGCCCATAGATACGGACATTACTCTGGTCGTGCGATATCAAGAAGGTTAGGATTTCGGGGTTGATATCCTCCTTGCGCCTTACTGGTCGAACTAGCTCTACCACAGCCCATACCGTGAGTATGGTGCTGTGCGCATTCCATAGGTCCGTGGTATTCGGATATGTCTGCGCAGCCAAGATATGTACTAGAAAATCTGGAGGTGACATCAACTGGCCATTTATCAATTGGTAATGATGTTTGAATCGAGCTCGACCACGAACTTAGCAATTCTTTTTTTTCTTTTGCTATCTGCTTAGGAAAGGTTCACTACAAAGAAATTGTTGGTTTTCACGAGGAGTATTTCAGGCTGTGTTGAGGACTGGCGCCCCTGAGCCTAATATTCGAACCATCAGAGATATATCACCATCCTACTGTTTATTAATCGTGTCAAATTTACAGTATCCTGTTCAGTCGCCGGAGAGAGCCGACCGCGACCGCTCCGTGTTCCTTCAATCGTATTACATCCGATAACACAGAGCGCTCGTGCTAAACAAAAAAAAAAATCAGTACAAGACCCGTGAACTCGAAAAGATTGTCCACAATATCCTCTTGTACGTTGAATGACGCAAATTACGCAAGGGATAATATACATACCAGGTGATATTCCTGCGTGAGGCAGAGCGCGACTTCGCCTATTACAGACCAACCCGCAGGCCCGATTAGGAAATGGATAAGTCCTATGAATACCCCATGGATTCCACGAGCAGATGCCCAATTATCCGTGAGACCTTGCCTGTTGTGAAATGAGACCGAGAAACGCTACTTCTCGCGCGGCAGCTGACCAAGAAGATCGGAAAGGACAAACCCTAAAAGGTCTATCTTTTTCTGCATATGAACTTGGATAGTGAAACAAACCAACATGACCACGTTACACGCAAATATAATTATGGCCACTAGCAGCGAGCCCCAGGTGGGTGTTCGTTTTTATAGCACTTGAAGATGCGTCCATGTCAACAAGCTCACGGGAATATATAACCTGGAAATAGCAAGGACGCTTGTGTCGAAAGGGTGAAGAGGTCGAGCCATCCTCGAGAGGGTGATCCTAGAGCTGATTTATTCATACTGTAGCGCATGATATAGATTATACGGTAATTCCAGAAAGATTCCTGATCTCGTGATCGTTGCGAAAGCGTGCAACATATATTCCGAGAACGGTGTCTCGGAGAGTAACATCTCATAGCACCCGATCAGGGGTATCTATCAATATGGAGAACGCATAAATAAGCCTGGAGTACAGATCTAGTACCTTCTCGGAGGACTGCTTCATGCTACAACGCATGAAAGGGAATAGATTCAAGAACGCAGTCTGTCATGTTATTTCACCTTAGGGCAGGTCAGCCTCAGCTTTATTCTCCTTCAGGAGCTGCGCTTACTTCATGGACTTCGTGCATTACATTGATTGCGTCAGGTGGCATCATATTGATGGTAATATTTACACCGTAGCCTTTGGCTTAAGAGTAGAGCTTGATTTGGAAGGATTCTGCTGCGGTGGAAGGAGACGGAAGAGGAGGCAGCCGTGTTATGCGCCGCACCCCCGTTTGCTTACGTGGAATTGCATACAGCATCACCTTCAGACTTAGGGGCAAAGAGAGCCAATAAATAGCAAATCAAGGGTGCCGTGGTGGGACTGAAAATGGCCTTGTCGAATACAAGGGGATGTTTGGCTTCGTAGGCGGTTATGCTCAACTGAAGAAACATGTTCTGAACATTTCCCGCTTTCCTGGAGCTGAGGATATTATCCGTCCGTTGGTATGGGGGAGAGACCGGGCAAATTATTCGACATGCTGATTTCTCTGAGCAACCGCAGCATTCATCTGGACGTAAAACAAATCACTATACTGACCATGTCTATCTGGACGAATGCTCCAAAACATCCTTGCATGCATGCCCTCGCTGTTCCAACCCCATGGAGTTCAGTCTGGAGGCAACAATCGCCACGGCCCCATCAACGCCTAGCTTTCACTCCCCCTACCTGCCCAGCATCGAAGGGCACCTAAATCGCACCACATATTCTTCAACACGCCTGACCCCTTTCTTACTCCCTCCAACCAGCTTCCCATCTGCGGCACGCCACTTACCGCGTAGTCTTCGAGAACCGGCCATAGTAGCAATTCATCCGAAAGCCTTCATGCAAGCCTCGCCGTAAGCATACCATAACAAAAGTAAGCAAGCGGCCCCGGCTCGGCTACGTACATACACTTGTTTACCGAAAATTTCCAAGCCCGAGGAGTCCCCCGCATATAAGCGCTGAGAATATAACCCTCGGCATCAACGCTCACGTCAGACTGGGTCTCCCTAACCGCCTATCGTGTACACACAAATTGCCCCTTTCAAGTGATTCAGTGAAACTGCCGTAGTGCCCGTTGCTGGGTGGGACCATGACTCTGTCTAAGGCATGAGGTAGATATTTCGTTCAAAAAACGGTGCCCGCCAATACTCTCGTTGACACGGAGAGGCTGGAACACCCAAGGAACGTGGCAGTCCTGGAAGCCGAAACTAGGAGCGCTGGGACGGATGAACCAAGCCGTAGGGAAAGGCATGAGGCATTCGGACCTTATTTCCTTTCTGAGGCAAAGTTTTGCCAGGTAGTCGCATGATGAATTCGATAGAAGGGGTCGGTAATTTCTCACGATGTGGTTGGGTTAGTAGACACTCACAGGCATACAATATCCGATTAATTTTCGATGTGGTAACTTGATGACAGTTCTCTGTTTTGTTACGGGACGAATGGTACAATCATCCCGGCCACTTCTCAGCTCGCTGTTGTACGAGCAGATATAATATGCAGCTGGGGTAGTTGGAATCCATGCATTCCCGAAATGCTAAGGTTCGTGCAGCTCCAAGCGGCTGGTCGAGCTTTGAGTGTATGCCTTCCAGCTGTTGATCCTTCATAGCAGTTCTTCTGTGCGTAAGACACCCCTGGATATCTCATTGCTACGTGCCATTGCTGACATCTCCCCAGAGTGATGTCTCAGGTCTTGCAAACCCACTGATGGCCCAAAACCCGACGCTATACAAGGATTGACAGCGGTCCTACTGTAAAAAGTGGTATATAAGTTAATATTGCCAAAATCTTTTCCACAGTCTGAGAGAGACACCTTGGATATTCGAGGTAGATCAACAGCGTCCGTTGTGGTCTAGGGGCTAGGATTTGCCGCTCTCAGTTCTCACGAGAGTTCATCTCACTTGATACAAGTGCCGGCAAGGCCCGGGTTCGATTCCCGGCGACGGAATCCATCTCTTTTGGTCTCGGAAAGAGCATCAGATAACATTTTGTGGTCGTGGAAAACTTTTTCAGTGGTGTGGGTTGAGGAATTTTGATACGCGCGGTCCGTGCGTCGGGGATCGGGCGGACTATGACACACCGAGACAACGACAACTAGTGGGAATAAGATTGAGATGGTTCGTATTTTCAGGACCTACTTGTGAAAGATTCGGACTGGCCAATCATGATAACTGTCAGTGATGCGTGTGTAAGGTAGGTTCGAAGTGATTCCGCTATAATCTTCCGACCAAGCTTCTCCTGCACTGACGAAGGAACTTTCTTGTCCTTCGGAGCCTGCACATGGTGGATATCAGCGAATAAATGCTCGGAGGTAAAAGTTCAAAGGGTTGCGGGATATCTCACATGTTACGCGTGGCCTTGCGAGCTTTTGTTGACGTATACGGTTCAAGTGTATCAGACAATAACCTGGGGACTCACCGAAGTATGACAATCAATCCAAGCGAGCTGAACAGACATATATAAGTCTACAACGACAAAACTCGAGTAAACATTACCGCGTGTATCTGCCACCCGAAATGGAGTTCACAACACGGTAATCTTCCATATGGCCACCAGCGCAGTAAAAGCCTTTATTACTTCCATTATCCAAAAGTAATCTGTCACAAAGGCGTAGTGCCCCTCACAACGCGCAATGTGTAACTCGGCAAAGCCACCTACCTTCCTCTTTACTTCCCAGTCGCAACGTCTTGCTCCCAATTTCTTTTGCTCGCCCGCGTGACACAATCCGTTATACCCGTTGCCTTTTCTTTTTTACTCGGCGCGCTAAAGCTCCCTGCTTGTCCCACCTCTTCGGGACCTCTGAAACAATGCGCTTGTTCATTCACCCGGTGCGTCGCACTGACTCACCTGCGAGTGATAATCCGTGCATGCGCGGAGGGCAAGTCTGACGTGAGCGCGAGTGCGGAGGATCGTATTTTTTTTTGGCATGCTCAGTGCGGGGGATTTTTCTTTGGGCGGGCGTTTTTCCGGCAGACAAGGGGATGCACGTAGCCAGACCGGCAATGCTTGCTTACTTTTGCTGTTGGCATGATCGCGGCGAGGCTTGCAGTGAGGCTTGCAGGTGAGTGGGCTGAGGAGCAGAAACGCGCGAACGATCACGTGTATGCCACTCAGCCGACATTCGAAAAGCGGAGAAGCGAACTTGAGTCGGCTTTCTTAGGCTAATGGGTTATTTTCGCTAGTCATGCTCGTCACCCTAAGATCTGTGGCGAGCGGAAGATTGTCAGGAATGTCAGCACGTGATGTGAGAGCTATTCCTGTTGCCAAATCCCGCCACCGCCGGATTTCGGACTTCCGACGAGCTGACAATCCGCCGCTGTTCCGCATCTCACTCCCCAGGACAACATGAAAGTGCGTCACAGCAGCCGCTACAGCGGAATTGTGCACTATCTCAACCAATCTGTGGAAGAGACGGCGCGACATGAGCAGCACCGAAGTCCGGAAAACGCCTGCTCCGTACGGTCAGTCCTGCGCTAACTGCGTACGGGCAAAGTGCCGGTGTATTCTGCGCGAGGGTGGAACGTGTGAACGGTGAGTTGGGGCGCCAAAGGTGAAGAGTAGTTTACGTCGAGCGTACTGACCCAACTCACAGATGCCACCGTCTCTTAAAAGAATGCACTCCCTCAACATCCGTCCGTCAACGGGGTGCAAAGAGAAGCACAACAGCGAAACGATCCCAATTGGAATCCAAACTCGATGACCTGGTCTCCCTGCTAAGAACACAAAATGTCACCCAAAGTATAGCGTCGATCCCTCCAAACAACTCAGCCTCAACTTCAAGCTCCATCGATTGCACCACTTCAGATGCTCCTCTCGATAAACCGTCCAGCTCCTCGCAGTCGTCTCGGCCCTCCGTCCAAAACCCTATCACAGGCCCTCCATTTCTCAATATTTCTTCGTCTACAGTGTTAACTGGTACATCCACCACGCTCACCGACCAAGATCTCCATGAATTTCGTGCAGATCACCTGAGATGTTTGCCCTTTATCCAACTCACGGAGGCAACAGCGGCAGCACAATTACGGTTAGCGAAGCCAATAACTTGTCTTGCAATTCAAACCATATGCTGCAAATCTCATCTGCGCCAGAACGAGTTGAGCAGGCTGACCCGGAAGACGCTGGCGGAGAGAATCCTGGTTGAGGGGGAACGCAGTCTGGATCTACTTTTGGGCGTGTTGGTCCTGATAGCGTGGTGAGCCCTCGCCCCCCAAAAGCAGCAAATCACATTCCCGGTATCGACGGGCTGACAATATAGCCAGGTCGGTGTACAGCACGCATGGGAAGGCGTATCTAGTGTCCATGTCCAGCCTGGCGAGATCGCTGATCAGTGACCTGAGACTCGATAACCCGCCACATTCGGCCGGATGCCCCTCCATTGGGCCAATCGTCGAAGAAAAGCCCCCACGGACCAATGAGGAGCGGCGTGCGTTGCTGGCTTGCTTCGCGCTCAGCGCTTCTGTTTGCTTGACAATCAAACACGACCCCATGCGCTGGTCCGCACAGGTCGAGGAGGCGTGCCATCGCCTCATTATAGATGCAGAAACCGAGGGAGATAAGGTCCTGGCCTATGCCGCGAGGATAGCACGGCTTTGTGTCAATGCCGCTGGCATAAGCCGACGAGCAGCTGAAGATCCCGTATTTGGAAGACACGCCATACTCCAGGTCGGCTCGTTGAAATCAGCCTTGGAACAACTGCAGAGTGAGCTTCCAAGTGACGTGTCTGAGCATAGTGCGATTGTTGCGTATTTGTACAGTGCCGAGGTGGGCATCTATGAGCTGGCGCTGTACCATCACTCAGCTCCTCTGCCAATCTGCACCCACAGCCCGTCGTCGTCCAACCCGGAATTGGAATCGAGGCGTATAGCCTACCTCACTACCCTTCTCCTGGTCTGCCAATCCTGCATCGAGTTTTTCCTGGCATCCGACGTAACCCACTCCACGGCGCCCAGCATGCTCGCCTTCTCCTACTGCATCAAGATCGCCTATAAGCTCCAAACACTGAGGATACCTGGATGGGATGCAGCTATTGTCAGGACAGTAGTCGACCCGGTGCGGTGCTTGGAGAGAGCTGCTCAGGTAGCGGATGCGGGCAATGAGATGTTGAAGGCGAGAACAGGCGAGGATAGCGTGTTTAAGAATGCAGCGGAGCATCTGTGGAAGTCGGCGCCGTTGTGGAGGGTCAATTTTGACGCGGAGCAAGCAGCTGGGATGGAGGGAAACGTCGGAATGCACAGTGGAGCGGTGGAACCCGTCAGTTTCGGCGGCGGTGGCGGCGAGCTGAACGGGAGTTGGATGGATACGGAATTCGCAAGTGATTTTTGGTTATCGGGAACACTTAATTTCTATTAGAGTGGAGAAGTTCCAGCTATATGAGTCTGAGTCGGGAAGGTAGTCGTATAGATTGCCGACTGCATCCACGCGGCTGCATGTTGCACCCAGATCGCTATGCAAATTCTATTGAAATCATCAAACTCGGCGAGCGTGCCGGGCGTTTGTGGCATAAAGGAAACGCCAACTGCGAACAGGGTCACACTCGCCAACGCGGGAAAGGAGGCAATCCCTTCAAGTCTCTTCTGTCTTTGCAAGCTCCGCAGCTTTTTCCTACTCCTACTCCTACTCCTCCTCCTCCGCCGTCTTCTTCTTCCCAACTCTCTTCCAGCCCATGCACAAACTCGCCGCCGCTCCGCATGCCGCGAGGCCAACCAGGAAATAGAACACATTGCGCAAGCTCTCACTGTACGCCTGGAATACGCCGTCCAGTTCATCTGAACGGTCGGCAGGCACGAGCGCTCGCACGGCGTCGGCGCTAGAACCTGCGTTGAGGGCTGCCTGCGGGGACACCGAAGGCGCGTAGCGCGGGATGGTGGAGGTCAGGGTTTGTGTGAATATCGCGTTGCTGATCACACTGGCGACGGAGCTCCCGAAGTTCTGGAAGAAGATAAGGGCGGCCATGCCTATGGGAATTTTGGAGGACGGGATGGCGTTTTGCACTGCTATGAGGGCCTATTGAAGGGGGCGTCAGTGATACGGCGGCGGCGGAATGGTAGGTGGATTGGGCGAGCGGTTGAAAAGATGACCTGGGAGGAGAAGTACCATCTGCATGCCGGCACCCCTTCCCACGCCCAACACGATCTGGTATCCGATCCATGTCGCAGTACTTGTTCGTGCGTCAAAGGTAGATACGAGGCCGTTGCCAATCGCAGTGACGATGCCGGAGAATAGCGCAAAGGGAAGGTAATATCCCACTCTGCCCGTGCCGGCTCCAGTGATTATAACAGAGATAAGTTGGCTGATAATCGAAGGGAGGAGATCGACGCCGCTCATTGTTGGCTTTTCACCCTTGACGGCTTGAAAGTACGTCGGCAACCAATTCGACGCGATGGAGAGGCAGCAGACCATGCAAGCCCCAAACGCACAGCTAGCCCACACAATACGCCGGCGGAGAAGAGGGCCTGGAAGCATCGCCTTGTCGCCTTGCTTATATTCCCAAGCAAAAAAGATCAGAGCGGCAACGCCGGCGCCGACGAAGAGACCAATGATCGTAGCGCTAGACCACGCGTATGTACGGCCGGACCCGAACTGTAATGCGAGGAGAAACATGAGGGAGGAGGGAATAAATATCGCAAATCCAATAAGATCGAACTCTGGAACGATCTTGCGAATTAGTGCGAGTGAGAACCGTTCCTTCTTCGTCAGCTCCGGGATGTCAATGCAAAACAAAAGCATTGCTGCAGTTCCGCCGGCTGGAAGGTTGATATAGAAACCTACTCACACGCCATATTAGCGAGATTGAATCTCTATGGAGAGGAACAAAGATTCAGGATAGAGTCAAAGGGAAGAATGGCCAAGGCCCAGCGTAGAGAACGACCAGAAGAGTGGCGAAAATACATACACCATCGCCAAGTCACATGTTCCGTGAAGGCACCTCCTATGATCGGTGCAACTACTATGCCCATTTGGGCGATACCAAGAAGTATGCCGGTGTAAACTGTCCGAGAGGTCAGTTAGAGTTCGCAGCCATTCCTTATCTCTCAGGGACCTTGAAGTTTAAAAGCACATACGGGGCCTTTTGACCAACGGCACAGCACCGCTTATAATGGTCAATCCCCCATTTACGATGCCCGCCGAACCCAATCCAGCAATCGCTCGTCCAACAATGAACAGCGGTGAGGAGCTGGCGACCGCACAGATGAGAGAACCCAATTCAAAGAGCGCGAAATACACAAGAAACGTGTACTTATTGTTGAAGTACGTGTAAAGTTTCCCGGACATGGGTTGCAGCGTGGCACTGGCGAGTTGATAGGCTCCAATATACCAGCCGGCATCAGCAAGCGCGTGGAAGTCGGTAGTGATTTCCGGGATGGCGGTACCGAGAATGGCGAGATCAAGGAGCACAAGGAATACTACGAGGGTGAGGCTGCCAAGGACTATGAACAGCCCAAGGCCGGTCACGTATTCTCTATCGTCGGACTCGGATGCCTTGGCCTTGGCAGTGCCATCCAGTGGAGCTGTTTGAGCGGCTTTCTCCATGTCCGTGGTGGGCGTCGTGGTGTTGGTCTCCATTATGGGGCGAGTAGGGATAAGGAAGCTGGAGCCAAAAATGTAGAACAGGATGCACGGGCAGAGGTAAGGGAGGAATCAAAGAAATGAAATTCTCAGTATCCCTGAAATTATATTGGAGAGCGAACTTTGTTGCCTAATCGTTGTGTTGTGTAGCCTCCGGAGTTGACGAAACATCCCCCGAAATCCGTTCCAATCCACGCTACAAAGTGGTCGCGATGCTCACCAGTTTCTCCTCCCCCACCCCCCAAAACAGATTCCGCGGATTTCGCTAAAAATCCGATCGTGTTTGCAACGGTTTCCTGTGTCAGCGAAGTGAATGTGTAACAATGTACATGTCTTCCACGATTCCCCACGTTAGCCAGTGGGCAGGGACGTCTTGTTCAGTGAAACGAGCCCTTTGAGGCTGGCGACGGCCCGGTAACTTACATTACCAGTTGCTGCCTCCAGAAGTCCAGGGGAGCACGGCGGCTCTTTCACTTCTCGCTTCTTCATCCTAAATGCCCGCTACAAACATCATGGCCAAATTGGCCGTCTCATGGCATAAGTGACAGGTCATAATATGACGCGATCCATGAGGGATCGCCGCTTATCAAACCCAGAACAACGGACGGGATCCATATATATGCAGGGTTCGGCATAGTCGCTGTGGCCCAACAGCATGAAGATCCTGTCAGGTCCTCGCTGCGTTGGCAATAAGATGCAGGCATGCCGAGATGATGGTAGATCACAGATGTATGTGGCCGAAAGAGTAGGGAGCTTGATATTCACATGGAGAGGGAAAGCACCGGGTTGGAAGAGATATGTCGTAAGTGGAGCGAGAGCTGTGTGACGGAGCAGGGAAGCAGACAGCGAGACGGTGTGACGGCGGTGCAGTGGTGATTGGCACGATATGGAGGACAGCGTCCCCGGTGCATGGGAAGATGCAGCGAGCAAGGCGTGGTTGCCCACGGCCATGGAACGACTAGCGGACGCCGTTCTGTAAGGCTGGCAACGCGTCAATCAGATCAGCACGCAGCCGATTGATCGCCGAAGATGATAGGCGGATAGGCAGCGGGCGGCGCACTGTGATGGAGGCGTAGCTGCGGCAGCAGCCGCTGAATCACAACGGACATGCACGGCGTGGAGCGGTGGCGGGCGGCATGTCCGAAAGAGCGGGATCACCAGTCCAGCTGCCGGAAAGGAGGAGATTGAGGCGTTCCCGGCGCCGTTGTCCAGGCCGTTGAGAGCGGCCGGAGTCACAACGAAAACGCGGCCGGGAGTTGCTTTTCTCGCGTGGTGTCGTGCATCGCACGGCAGGCTGCAGCATGACAAATGACGTTGAGGGCGACGAAAACGCAGTTGCAATAAGCTCGGTCCCGGGAGGCCAGTTGTAGAGGCGCAGCGACGTTACACGGCGTGCGCCGGCGAAAGCGCTTGCAGCTGCACGACAGGCAGAGGGGAATGCATGTCACCACTGGCCACGGGCTGCAAGGTACCCGGCTCCGACCCGTCGAGCGCGCGCTGCTTTTCCGGGAGCCCTCTGCAGCAGGCGACAGGTCACACACGGATGCCATGGGAAACGCCCAACGCACGCAATCCGCGCCCTGCCCGCGCCCATGCCCATGCCCGTCAGAGTGCAGCCTGCAGCAGAAGCAATTCCACGCGCAGCAACATTCGAGCACCTGACTTGCCCGCAGGGCGTTGAGCTGTTGCTGCGTGTGAGCTCACGCTGCGGCCATGCTGCACCATCCGTCAGTGCTGGCACCGCCGCTGCCACGAGCCCGCACTATAACTGGAGACGTTCGTGCTTTCGCTCATCTGGACGTCAGGCGCGGTGGTTATCTTTGCGATAAGGCTGGTGTTGTGCCGTTGGCGAGGAGTCGTCTGGATCACGGACCGCGTTGCCGCCAGCGGCAGAATAGCCGGCGGAAGAGGAGGTGGAGGAGGAGGAGGAGGAGGAGGAGGAGGACGACGACGACGACGGACGATGGGACGAGAGCGGGGTAGGCAGCTGTTGCGTTTGGCTGCGCGCAAGGACAATGTATCGTGGTGCGGTCGGCGGTACGAGCTCCGGGCGGGAAAGCTGTCGGCCTCAGAATGATATCACCGCCTCCCCCGCCGTGCGAGTCAGCCCGCTATCCATCCCACCTTGAGCCGCAATCCCTCAATCATATCCTCCATCTTCCTCCAATTGACCTCGCAGATTCCCTCCACGTCCCTCACCATGAGCGATATCAAGATCTACACCGTCGACGAGGTGCGCGGCGTCCTCCGAGCAGCCCCCCAATTCCTCCCCGAAAAAGAACTCCGCGGCTGACATTGCACACCACCGCCAACAGCCCTATCTCAAGATCGACTGCGGCTTGGGCGAGGGCCCCTTCTGGGAAGAGTCCAGCAACACCCTGCGTTTCCTCGATATCATCAAGCAAAAAGTCCACACCATCGACCTGAACAAGGGTCCCTCGTCGCACAAGACCCTCTTCGACCTGGACATCTCCATAGGGTGACGAGCGCTTTGCCCCCAGACGCCTGTGCACACCGGCGCTGATACCAGACTACAGTGTGACCGCGGACATCGATGGCGACGACGAGCATTTCTTTTTCGGTGGCAAGCATGGCTACGGCATCATCAACCGCAGCACCGGCAAATACAGGTATATCAAGAAGTATTGGTCCGATAAGGAGATCGCGGACGGCAAGGAGAAGCTGTCGGTAGCCCCCCACCATGGCAAAGACGCGGGAAATCCGGCTGACGCCGCTCCACAAGCTTCCGCGGGAACGACGGCGCCGTCGACTGCAAGGGCAGGTTCTACGTAGGCACTATGAACGACCCGCTGGTCAAGTCGCCTGAGGCCGAAGGTCAGTCAGCCAGTAGTGTGCCAGCACGGAGGAGCTAGTTGGTAAGGGGGAAGTTGCTCACGCGCCGAACCATCACCAGGCACACTTTTCCGGCTAGACCCCGACCTTTCGCTGCACCGCGTCTTCGAGGGCGTGGCCATCCCGAACGGCATGAGCTGGACCGCCGACAACAAGACCATGTACTACACCGACTCGCCTACTAAGAACGTCCTCGCCTTCGACTACGACGCCGACACCGCCGCCCTATCCAACAAGCGCGTCTTTTACCGCGTCGACGAGGGCGAGTACGGCGTGCCCGACGGCCACGCGCTCGACGCCGAGGGCCACATGTGGATTGCCATCCACGGCGCCGGAAAGGTGCTGCGCGTGTCGCCTGCAGGCGAGAAGGTCGCCGAGGTCCACGTCCCAACCCGCTGCCCGACCTGTCCCGAATTGACGGCCAGCGGCGATCTGTACATCACGAGCGCGGCGGAGGAAATGCCAGACAAATTCCCTGAGAGCACCAAGTTCCATGGCAGCTTGTTCAAGGTCAATGTGGGTGTCAAGCCCGCGCCGTCGTATCGCTTCAAATACAGTGGTGAGAAGCCGTGAACAAAGCATATGGGTGTGTGCGGCTTTTTTTTTTTCTTGTCGTGGATCCCTTCCCACGTCAGGTGGGTGGGGGGAATGTGGCAATTATACGAGCAGGAAAAAGGAAACATGGGAAAAGTGAGGCGTTCGCTACTGCTGAAGGATGAACAAGACGGCTAGAAAGTAGCTAGTTTGCTAGTAACTAAGCAGAAAGAGGTGTCGGATAGGCAGACATTATGTGGATCAGCATCCAACACTATTGCACGGCCATCTTTTCCCCCTCCCTGTTTTTTTTGGGGGGGGGTGGGGGGGAACATTTTCCCCCTCTTCCTGCGAGGCGCGCGGCTTGGACTAGACACAACTCCTTTGAATACGGGCAAAAGGGAGCGGAATGTTAGCTAGCGACAGGGACGATGCGCGCGCGACGCATGTTCCTTATGCGGGTTTTCTGCAGGACTACTGCTTGTTCACTCTTAAAAATTGGAGAGAGTAGAGAAGGGGGGGTGGAGGGGGGGGGGGGTGTCACATTCGCCGCACTGCGCCAGATGTGGCAAGGAGGATCACGCATGTATATGCAATGACGACTCAACCCGCATATGCCACCATTCCCCTTCTAGTCTCGAAAGATCAAAGAAAGAAGAGGTCCCCGAAAAAAAAGCGCCTCAATGCAAATATAAAAATTTTCCTTGGGTAAAGAAAATCATAGCCGGGGTCTCCTCCCGCCGGCATGCAAGTGTCGCGCGGCTGCCGCCGCAAAAAGCAAATCTTTCACCCAATTGTAACTCGAGAGTCCTCTTGCATGAGGGTGGTGGGCGTATGAGTCGGCATGATGATGGTGATGATTTTGATGCAAGGACACGCATCCATCCCTCTCTCTTGTCTCTCTTTCGCGAAGAGGCTGTCTTGTTTTGCTGTTGGAAGAGGGGTGGGGGAATTATTGATGCAGCATGGCTTACATGCAGGGTTGCGTGCTCCAATAGCTAGCTAGCTGTAGCAGCCTTTCGCTCGGCTTATCGCGGCAGAAGAGCCTGGATGTAGGAGAAAGCAAAGAGGGATACGTAGCGCGTGATTGAGGGGGATTCGTGAAATCCTGCAATCTTGTTTGGCCTTTGCTGCACCGCCTCCACCTTTTCTTTTGTTTTTTTTTCCCTCTCGGTGCTTGCCTATCTGTCTGTCTATCTGCCTGCTGCTTGCCTGCTTTTGGCCACCACCGGCCCTGCACGTCCACTTGCTGCCATCCCCCATCATGCGGCATTGCGGAGAACAGCAGGAGAACATACGGTCAGCAAGCCAGCCGGCAAGCCAGTGTGACGACTTCTCTGCCGCCCCCGCACCTCTGACACATCTGCATCTGGCCTCCAACCAACAAAGCAGCCAAAGAAGTACGCACTCGTTGCCGTGAGATGTAGAAGCAGTAGCAGTACTGGAAGGCGTCTCGAAGGAGATACATACGTCCAATGGCCCGCCAAGCCTCTCGACGGACCAGCAAGACCCGGAGTTACGTACCACGTCTCTCCACCGCGGCTACCGTGACACACACTTACGTCGCGAGCCGGACGGGAGATGTTGGGCTAGCTTGAGGCTACTACCGCAAACAAAAAGTACACGGCCCGACGGCCGTTCGACCAAGAGCCAGATGCGGGCTTCGGAAAAAGAAACCACAAAGTACGTGAAACTTCTCTTCTCCTCATAGGTCCAACGCTACTATATGCTGGAGTATCGGATCGGTGAGCGCCCATCTTGCGTCGCCTGGCCTATCTTTTCTGTGCAGTTTGGGTAGGTCTGGAGAGGTGCGTCTATTTAGCGCACGAGCATACCTTTTTTTATTCTTCTTCTTCTTCTTCTTCCCTTTTACCCAGAGCCGCCTCCATCATGGCCACGATGCCGTTTGTACTGTTATTTTTATTGGTTTTGTTTTTCGCGGCCGAGTGCTTGGTGTACGGTGGGGGTGGTGGACCTTTGTGGCGGTGGAAAAAGTAGGGGAGTAAACCCCCACGCAAGACGTCTGTTTTACGCATGATCTGGTTAGCGGGAGAGGAAGCGGCAGTGCACTTGCAGGGCGTTTTTCACTTTGCATGCTGGCAGCGCTGTGTCTATGGATCTGCTTTCCTGAGTTTTCGTGGTCGTTCCTGCCATTGGAGGGCAGATGGAAATTTTCTTGCCAGTTCGGTAGATGTGTGCCTATGATCCCGTTTCTGTAGGGAAGTGAGGTGCGCCTGGATTGTACAACGCAGAGCAAGATGAAGCCAGAAGGATGAAAGGGCAAGCAAAACATGCAGAATCGATGGCCATGCACAGGCCGGTGTGATAGCTAGGCGGTGTTGCAATGGTGTGATGAGGGGCAGATAGGCGGGTGGGCGAGGGCATACCCGCTGCAAGCCACGTCAAGCCACATCCAGCCCATTGCCCCTCGCGCCGATTTTCCAAGAGGCGCGAGTGATTTTTCTGACGACGGTGGGCGTTAAGCGCGGGCATGAAGAAAATATTGGAAAAAAAAAAATCAATCTGCTCCCAAAACAGGGTCTTCATAAAATCCCCGAGCCTCTCGGATTCTGTCCGAGGCGATGATCTACGAGAGGAGAAAAGAATGGGCGGACGAACAGCCGCCGCGTCGGGTCGGTGTGGGTGTGTGTGTGTGGGCTGAATGCAGGTATGTGCTGTACATACATATGAGCCCCTTCCTTTAGCTGTTCTGGACTGTGTTCTTTTTCTTCTCGAACGATGAACCCGAAGGCGAGAGCGCGCGCGGCGCGCGGCAGGGCGGGAAATGGTTGCAGCGGCTTCTTCGGCCCACTCGCATGCATGTGCTCACAATTGGCTACACCTCCTGCTTGCGGTGTAGGGGTGGCAGCAGTGGGATCAGAGAGACGGTGCGGTGGGCGGGTCTCCGGCATAAGGCACTGTTTTCCTAGCCTCAAAGGAAGGGTTCAGCCCTCTGCCCTGGCGGCCCGCGGCTAGCTAGTTAAATGCTAGCAGCCTGGCAAAGACAACGTGTGCAGGAAGCCGCGCATTGGTGCGCAGATTCCGTGCGTTGGCGTTTCTGAAGCGAACCGGTCACTGGGCGTAGTTGAGAGCTGAAGGAAAAACTTGTAGCCACGATGACGACGGATCGTGCTGGTGCGGCATTCCTATTCCTGAGGCAGCCTGGTGCGGCCGGGGGAGCGGGTATTGCGTGCGAAGTCACGCATTAGCCCTCGGCGCCATTTTGATTTTTTTGAGGGGGCTAGCACTTCATCCATGAGGTGGCCTCTGCTCTCTCGACTACACGACGTCCTCGGGGGCAACGAACTCTCCAACAAAATAACCCTAACGCCGACGCGGACGCGATGGCGATGCGTATCTGGGATAGAAAAGGTGTGTGCGCATTACGTTGCTGCTCCGGCGGATACTTATTTCACTTTCGTTACCCAACCGACTCGCTGGGACGGTCACAGCGCACCTGCAGAAGAGCTGCGTCCCATGAAGCGACCGGTCTGTGATGAGCGCTGAGCTCGTGACTATTAGATGATACGATTCCGTCTGCACGTCGACTCGCACGCTCCTTAGTAAGATGCCCCGCGGCTACAACTGAATCGTGAGCCGAGGCGGCCGGATCTGCATGTGTTGCTTCCGCGAGACAAAAAGATTTTTTTGAGTTTTGCTTCCGTCCGGAGAACTGGTAGGAAGTTTCAGAAGAGGCAGCGAGCGACCCATTATTTGGCGGACGGCGATGGCGCGGGCAAGGGCGGTAGCGTGAGAAACACTAAACATTAACGGCGGCGCCAGAGTCAGTGTGTGCTCGAACAGGCCTGCCACGAGGCAGGCTCGCTTCGACTGCTCCATCGCTTCTCCACGGGCGTGCGGCGCAAGCACTGGATGCAACGGCGGTTTCCTTTCACACGTCGTTTATGGTTTACCGGTCAGCTCCCTCTGCCCACGACTCGCCGAATTCCATGCTCGAGTCAAGGCGCATTGTGTACTCGTGGCAGCGCAAACGCGGCTTCGGAGCGGCTGCAGCCGCTTGAGCAGCTTGAACGGCGGCCGTGGAGGCGCGTACGACATGGTGTGGATGCAAAGCCACCGAACCGATCTGTTGCTCTGCGATTCAGTTTCAGCTGCGGCATTGCGCGACGCGAGACACGGGTCCGCGTGCGACTTGTTGCGAAACGCATGGGCGCAGAGAGACGAGCAGGTCTGGGGAGCCTTCTCCGTCATTGATTCAGGGCCCGCGATTGTGTGATGGCTAGTTGGAGGGTTGTGCGCGCCGGGTGGCTCATCGTTGTGCCGGCGCAGACCGCGATGGGACGAAAGGGGCCCAGGAGATACGGATAGGTAATAAGTGGAAACACAGCTTGCTGCAGGGCGCACGCAGCCAGAAAAACAAAGAAAATTCGCCGGAAGCGAAGGGCCTAGCACAGCAAGAAATCGGCAAGGATGCGCGGCATGGATGGTAGAGTTGCGATCAGGGTGTCGTCATTTGCGGGTGATTAGTCTCTTCCGAGCGTGTCGACAACGTGGTGACGGACGCTCCTTATTTCGCGTGCGGCCGGCCGGCCGGGGATGCAGGGCGGCAGCAGGGCGGAAGCGTCTGTGAGCTTAAGTAGGGGCGCGAGAATCGTTCGCGAAGTGTTCGCGAAGGCGGCATGGAAGAGGCCAATGGAAGGGGAGGATGCGCAGGGAAAAGCTCGCCGTCGCGCACACGGACGCAGTGTCTCACAGCAGGGGCCAGCAGCCACCAGGCCCAGCGCGACGGGGGTGACTGGGACGGGGAAGACGACCGTTGCGGAAAGTTCAAAGCCAGGACCTGTTTGAGCGAAGACGTGCGCGCGCAACTCAATAATATTGGCGGGCGAGCATGGAACAGGGGGGTTGGGCTGCTGCTGCGGCGGCCGCTCCGTAAGGTTTTGGCGGGCGACCAGGGCGTGCGAGCCGTCGCGTCTGTGCAGGAAGGGGTTTGCTGCAGATCGGGATGACTTGCACGAGGCCGTCAGACGAGTGTGCAACCCACGATGGACCGGGCAAAGCAAAAAGACGAGCGCTGACCATGTCGGGCACGTTTTTGACAAGATGGGGAATGCTGGCGCAAATGAGTCGGTGGGCAAAGGGTCAATAGTTCGGACGGGCTGGCGGCCGTTGGCGTGAGGCTAGGCTGGCAGTAGTATTGATTCCTGCCTAAATATTGCAACACCGTACCGTACCGTACCACGAGGCGCAAGCTCCCGCAGGAGCGAAAAGTTGGGTGTAACAGGGCTGCCATGTGGCCGCTCCGCTCTGCAGGCGCCTGTGTCCGTGGCACCAGAACAGCAGTCCGACCGTTTCTCTAACTCGCTTTCTGGTAGGGCTGCCGCTCCGGGCCTGACGCAAGCCTGTCATCACAGCAGTGAATAGTTGATGCGCATCAATTTCGGAAGTTGCCATGTGCCAGCAGATCGGCCAAAGTTGAGGCCAGCCGTCCTGCGGGACGAGCGGCGGTCAGGCGGGCGCGTGGTGGAGAGGGAGCGGCGTTCTCGAACGCGGTGCCTGAGACGATCTGGCTGTGGGCGCCGTGGAGCGGGAGGTGCAGTAGGCGATCCACCCTAGGCTTCTTCGCATGGCAGCAGCTCGTGGGCGCCAATGATGGGGAAATCAAAGGGCGTCAGGCATGTTCCCTGGGCGCGTGGCGCCGTCGACGTTAGTCCGTTGGATCCTTCCGCCGGCCCGCGGTCACGGCGCTGGTGTTTGATCAGCCCACGGACGGGCAGCAGCAGGCGAGGTTCGACTGTGCGCGGAGCGAGGCGTGCAAGCGGCGGCGGATATGGTTCGGAAGTTTCAGGCGGCTGGAGAGTGGGACGCGGAGAGGATAACGAAAAGGATGGACGGGCAGGCAGAGTCGCAATGGCACTGGCTGGCGGCCTGGAGAGCAGCAGAGGGGCGGAGAGCGGAGAGAGCCTTGCCCTGTTGGGAGCGCGGCAAGTAGGTGTGCGACTGGGATCCGACGACGGGGTTCGGTCGGCTGCTAGCTGTTTAGCTCGCCTCTGGCCCATGGCACCGGGCGCACGCCCATTCCGACGCGGCGTCGCGTGCGCGCAACATCGCGTCCAAGACCGCGTAGTTAGGTGTTGAAGTGTCCGCTTATTAGAAATAGAACGACAAGAGCGATCAATGCTGCGGCTAGACACAATGCTTCAAGAAGGCGATGGACGAAGAAGAACGGCCGCGCGGGTGGACTGCAAGACTGCTGCTTGTTGTAGGCATTGATGATGAATGACCGAAGGCAGCAGCACCCGCCAGCGACATCAGCGCTCGCGTCTGCTGCTGCTGCTGCTGCTGCTGCTGTTACTGCGATGGGCTCGACGTGCATCTGCGCCGTGGCAGCGCCGGGCCGGCGTCCCAAAGCGGCGTGCTGCAGCAGGACTCGCAGGTGCAGTGACTCGCAGCACTGGAAACGGTGTGTGGCCATCAGCCACAGCAACGTGGGCGTCAAATTGGCCAGGGGCGTGGGCGCGGGCAGCGGGCCAACTGGAGGCGGCGGACCGGCTGTGCGGTGGCTTGCAGCGCAGACTTCTACTCGCAGAGATCAGAGCGGAGCAGAGCCCAATCAGAAAAAAGCCTCGAGCGCGCACACCTATTCGCACGCTGCGCCGACTGCACGCACCGCAGCGCTGGGAGAGCAGTTGCAGGCTGCGCGTAGCACATGACCACACACGCAATGCAGCAGGGATGTGCTTGGACAGCCCAATGGCCTGCGGCCATGCTAAATGCAACGACAGCGTTCGACAAGTCCTCGCCCAACACGTCGCGCAGCGCCAGTCGCCATGCGCATCATTCGGAGCGATCAGCACGCACGTCCGCCCCCACGGGACTGGCTGCAAAGCTGGCTGAGCTGGCTGCAATATCCGCCCGGCTAATTGAGCGACGATCGCCTTTGCGCCATCCCTTGACGAGTCCTGATATATAAATCTCACCGCTCACGCGGCGATCCGAGAGCGCCCGAGTAATGATCCCGGCGGCCATTGGAAGTGCAACGGCTGCGACCGCCGCTCCGACTGCTGCCCGACTGCCATGCCGTCATTCGCGAATCGCGCCATATGGATCTGACAATTTCTCTGACACGCGCGGCCAGCTGCACGCGATGCGCGCCGGGCCTGGGCGGGGGCGTGCCTGGGTGCGCGAGCGGCGCCTGCGGGCTGCAGGGCGTGGGCTGAGGGCCGAGAGGGCTGAGAGGGCTGAGAGGGCTGGCGCGACGGGCGCCAGGTGCTCGAGGGGCAGGGCGCTAGCACGGCGGCTCTCGAGAGGAAGTGGTGTGCGGTGCGGTGCGGTGCTGTGCTGGCGGTGTCGGCGTGCTGGGGCGATGGGGCGCGTTCTGGCCGTGAGATGTTATCGCAGAGCGGGAAGGCGGCTAGCGCAGGTGATGAGATTACAGCGTATGTATAGGTGCATGCAGGCGTGCAATTGGAGCGGCGCCTGACTCTCGAGACTGACGGATGGAATAGGCGTCTGCCTTGTTTCTGGAAATGCGTATGGCCCTCGGCGCTAACCGTCGTGCCCCTGTAGGGACGGGACGTGACGTTGGAGGGGGTCAGCGGGCAGTGGCGGCGCGGGCAGCGAAGAGCCCCGGGCGAGGGGCATAAGGCTCAGCGTTCCGAGCGGAAGGTAGCTTTTTGGCGCACGCCCTCTTTGTGGCAGGGGGGGGGGGCCCCGGGCGGCGGAGGGCTGCTGATCGATGCCGTGTGGGAGCAGCGCAGATTTGCATGGCGCCTCTGCCGCGCCCGGCGGTGCTGCTGAGTCGGCGGCAGTTGGTGCTTGACAGCCGGGGCCGGCCACGACAGCTGCTGCGACAGTCGCACCATGCAATGCCTCTGCCAGGGAACGGCTCCCACTCTCCCGCGCACGCCCGCCAATCCTCCATTATCGACAAGGTAAGCATCGTGTACCTTGGGGCCTTTCCCGACCCGGCGTAGCCAGCCGGCAGGGATAAGCTTGAGCATCGCCCACTGGTTGGTGTGATTCAATTTCAGCACCAACTCACCGCAACTCGTTATATCTCTGAACCACCGCCCAGTCACGAGCGCCTGCCCGTCCCTCTGCCCTCTGCTCCCACTGCTCTGCCGCCCGCTGTCTTCTGCCTGTCCTGCCATGCGCACGCCCTGACACCTCAGCTCCACCTCCAGGCAAACCATCACTACCACTACCATCACCACCGCTACCACCACCACCACTACCACCACTCCCTCACCTCCCTCACCTGCTCCCCACGCGAGGCCTTGCCCTCACCACGCCGTCATCCTGGCTGCCCCCGATCTCGCCGTTCACTACACCCACCACACTCCTTACCGGCGCCCGTTTGCCCACAGCCCGCCGGCCTCGCAGCTCGACCTCAGGTTGCGCCTCCAGGATCCTGTCGACCTCCGCCAGCTGGAAGACCGGGGGAGGGACGCCTCATGGGCGGGATATCGAGGCGTCAAACAAGCAGACGACAAGGACCTGATGTCACACCAGCATGGCACCGGGTCAGGTCCTTCGTCCACCTTCCACGATGTCTGCAGCCGTCCCACCACTGCGCGATCCCACACCAGCCCAGCAGGTCCTCCCTCCGCAATGCAGAGCTTGTCTGGTGGCGTCAGGTATGAGCAGCAACAGGGCCGTGGCCCTGCCCTGCCGCCAATCCACCCGCCCACCTCTGAACCCACCCCGCCGCGGTCCGAAGGCCGCACTCCGCGAACCCTCGGCGTGCATTCCATCCTGAACCCGCCCGGAGAGGCCCTCTCTGCCGAGGCTAAAGCCCAGCGCCGCTCTGCCTCGCAGATGGAGTCTCCGTCGCCCATCGACCGCCTCTCCGGCCCTTCTCCCCACTTTGGCCAGCCGGCACACGAGGATCCCAGACGCCAGCACGCCCTGGCCTCTGCCGCTGGCGGCCAGCGTCGCATTCTGAGCCCCCGTTCGCCCATCTACCGCTCGCAAAGCATGGGCATGATTAGACCTCCAACGGGCACCATCAATGCCCAAGAGACCCCATTCCTCTCCCCCAGTTCCCATGATTACAGACACGAGCCAGGGTCGGCCCCTAACCCACCGTTGCCTACGCCGCCAGCAGCCCAACGATCGAGCTACAACTTCCCCCCACCTCCGCCATCCATCCCAACGCCCCCCATTCAACAGAGCCACTCTCGACGCACTAGCAGCGGTGTGTCTCAGCCGCCTCAGCCGCAATCAGCGAGCGCGAGCCCACGCGGCATATATGCATATGGGCCGGCAGGACAACACTCGCCAGCTGGATCACTGGGAGAAATTGGACGTCCATCGCCTGCGCCTTTCCAGCCTCCGCCCTCCAGCGCGCCTGCGCCTCCGCAATTCTCGTCACAGGAGCCCGACCGCTCTTATGGGATTCCCGTTGCCTCGACTGGACAGAGCAATTATCAGCTGCTCACGCTCGAGACAAACCAAGGTCATGTACAGATTCCAGTGGATGTGCAGGCTGCGTCGAAAATGGCTGATGAGAAGCGAAAGCGCAACGCCGGAGCCTCGGCTCGATTCCGAGCAAGGAGAAAAGAAAAAGAGAGGGAAGCGTCTTCGACCATATCTCGCCTCGAACAACAAGTCCGCGAAGCCACCGAGGATGTCGAATACTACAAGCGAGAGCGCGACTACTTCGCTCAGCTCGTCTACCAGGCGCCCGGAGGTGACCGACACTTCCCTCGCCCACCGTCTCCTCGGTCGCGCAGGTTATCCATGCAGGCTCAAGGCAGCACCGGCGCCTCGTCTGGCCAAGGAAGCGCCTCAGCAAGTAGCACTCCCGGCGCCGTGTATTCCAGCTATCCTCCTGACCAACGGAGCGATCAAAGACCTGCCGAGTCGGATCGCAATGTCCGTAGGCGCACGAGCTCGTATCTTCCTCCTCCCGGTGCTGCACCTGGTCAGCCAACCCAGCCTCAGGTGGGATACCCGCAATCTTCCTATCCGCCCTTGGCTACTGCGTCACCCGCTCCGGGATCTCGCACACCCTCTGGTTCGATGCAGCATGGCCCGCCACAGCCCCAGCAACAAGCGGGCTATCCCACTCCTTACGCACCCGAGCGCACCGACAGGAGCTGGCCTCCTCAACCGCCCGCTGGGCGCGGTCCGCCATTGCCGCCTCCAGGGCAGCACTAATCGTCTAATCGTGGATTCACTCGTAACTATGGTATAAGACCTCTATCCTACATACGTGATCTTTTAGGGCACGGAATTTGCGGGTAAACGACAGCAAATGACGGCCATGGAGCGGATATTTGAAGGATACTGGAAAGGCGGGCTGCCTTTCACGACTTCGTCTTTCTTAGCGGATCGATGAGACTCTACAGGGAAATGATGCAGGACAGGTGTTCTGGCTTGGGAGTCACAACATTGGAATGCTTCTGTCTGTTTTTGAAGCTTTTGCTCACCTTCTCCCGCATTCTCACAATGTCCATCCCAGGTGGAATGCGGTCTATGTCCCTGCTTCGCTGCAACTGCCGCTGCCACTGCCGCAAAGATTGGTCGCAGTGGTTCGATGATGCGGCTATGGAAAAGATTGGTCTCTCATGCCATATTTATCTGTTTCATGCCCCTACCTTAGTTCGTTTCTTTTGATACCCTACTTCTACTACCTTTGGATTCTCGGGTGGTCATCTGAGATTCTTGTGTTATGTCACCATCTTCGTCTTGCGCAAAATCATGCAACCAAGACAGCTTAGTACCTTCGTTTCATCGCATTCCTTCACACTGCACTATACCCAAAGTCAGCCGGTTGTTTTTCCAATCTTATCTTCCTGTTCTCTGGCCTCCAGCAGCTCTCCCTGTTTTAACAGCGAGTTCACAATTAGACAGCATTGATCTCGCGGTCAGCTGGCAAATTTTTATCAGGGTTCTACGCGGCTAGGGCACTGACCTCTGCGCTTACGCCCTAGAAAAACTTTTGTACTTGTATCTAGGCACGGTTTAGCTAGCTAGGCACTGTGCAGGCCCAATAACACTGTAAAAATATCTTTCACTCAGCAAGCTCTCTCTCTCGAATTGATGATGCCAGGCCCTTTTCTAGCATTCCTCCCGAACTCAGCAAAGTGATCCTCGCCTGATAGTCCTGCAAAGCGTTCAGTAGCGGGCACACCCCTGTCCGATAAACACAACATGAAGCTTTGACCACTGAACAGCATTTGCAACGCTGCCGAATGTATGTACCTATTACGGTAGTCTCAATTTCATGTTCTCTGATGCTCATACAATGGTTGAGCATCTTTGGTAATTCCATGTACGGAATAAGCCACAACCATAAGCCATATCAGTTTATGCGCCTTCGATCTGGCTATGGAACACAATAGATCTGGAAAACTCTGGCATAGAATCCTTTATCGTGGCTGGCATCAGCGTTTGTAGCTAGGCTATCAGCTTCATTAGGGCTCGATCCTTCAACCAGCGTCACATGCTACCTCCTTGTAGGCTCAAATTTAGTCGGACAACAATAGTAGGCTTACAGATGCGAAGAACCCTAGCCAACGGAAATAGAAGATGCACAATATCCCGAGATCTGCAATGACTCGCTTTGCCTCCAAATTTCCGGTTCATCTCCGCGTATGTGTTCGGCTGATACTTTCAACACAGCACAATCCATGTGATTGAAGGGAACACTTCGAAACTTTAAAGGAGCTATCACACACCACATGAAGGAAGAAGACCATTCCCAGGGCCAGATGCATCTTGCCATAGGCTAATGCTTAGTCTTCTCTATGGAGTGCGAAAGCAAAGATCTAATACACGAAAGACGTAACTTGCTGGACAGTCTAAGCTAGGGCGGAGCCACGCGTTTGCCCCATCGAACTCAGTGCCACTTCCATATGCAGGACAATCGCTCTAACTCTGGAAGTTCGGCGGCTGCGGATGGCGGGAACGCTTGCTCTCCCGTAGCCAGCTCTGATCACCGACTCCGCACACATTTACACCTTCCTCTTACCCGGTTCCGCACGTACGGCGCTACCCACCTGCGGAGCCGGATGCAACGCAAATCTTCGCCTTCCCTCTTCTTCCATCTGCAACATTAGGAGCAAATCGTGATGGCACCCGAAGCGGCATACGAGGCTTCCGCCTCTACCATTGTCTTGACTTCTTTTTTTTAGAAAAAAAAACATAAGCGTCCCTGGTAGCCTTGAAGTATGAACAACGCCGGAGGCGTACAAGTGGCAGCTCACCGAAAGTAGCCTCCAAGAAACGCTCACTTGTCAGCCTCATGGTTTTCATTAAAGGGCCGAATAGAGGAAATCGCCAATTCGAAGTCCACTTACCACCGACGACCTCCTGAAGAGGATGACATAACGTCACCTCCAATCCCAGAAGTGCAAGTCACCGGTTTCCGAAAGATACGGTAGGGAGGGACGACCGCCTTCGATCTCCTAGCTGAGCAGATCCCGTGCAGAGCTCTCTTGTGCAGTCTACCGTCCGCTCCGAAAACCGCAGGTCCCGCGACTGGGGTCCCCTTACTTACGCCTGCTGGCTCATGTTAGGAAGCGTTTCCTGCTGATCCCGCGCGCACGCTCTGTGTGTGTTGATCCACGGAACACTACTTCACGCTAAAGATCCAAGGGCTGGGAATAGTCGGCGAGTTCTTGGGCGTTGGGCCGGCCCATCTAGGTGCTGACTCGGTTGATCGTTAGATAACTGAAATGGTAAATTATTCGACTTGTGGGCTGATGGAGAAAGGACCAGGACACCGTTCCGATCGTGCTCGACGTGCATGCTGCGCTCCTGGTTCCCAACTAGGCTTCCTTCTTGGAGACGACGGTTAGCGTGCCGCTAGGCGAGGGGGGATCAGAAGTGCATATGTGAGTGTTTGCTCGCATGCAGCAAATCTCAAATCAATCCACCCAATAGAAGAGGCGCATACATAC
Organism: Macrophomina pseudophaseolina; assembly: GCA_022204955.1. Taxonomy (NCBI): domain Eukaryota; kingdom Fungi; phylum Ascomycota; class Dothideomycetes; order Botryosphaeriales; family Botryosphaeriaceae; genus Macrophomina; species Macrophomina pseudophaseolina. Next base: position 160,894 of record JAJJID010000023.1, read on the forward strand.
GGTATCTGTCACAGTATTGCGTGTGCTTTACTGCTAATCAAATGTGAGCGCTCCACTGCGTCACTGTCTGCTCGCTGATCTCCAACCCCTCTAACAGTGGCGGCCCTTCCACCTCAACTCCTGTCGATAACTCGGGCTAATGATGCAGCTTCCTCGTCCGGCCCACCTTCTTCATCTCTCTCGCGCCAGGCCAGTAGGATTGACGCAACAGCGAAGTGCCACTGAGACGATCGCCAATATTTTCACACCCTCTCGGTACTATCTATTTCCGCTTCCGCCCAAGCATAAGGGTGAGAATTGCCTCCAAACCGCTGTGCGGGCATCACAGTAAAACGCTCGGTATTCCAAGCACGCCACGAGGTACGCCTGAAGACGTTAGCACACTCCCGCTCAACTGATCCGACAGCTAGACTAAACCATACGTCAGCGCGCTCGTTCTCCAGCCATACCGCTCTCGAACGCCTTTGCCAGCCCCCATGCCGGCCTATCCCCACAGCTCGTGAGAAGAAGAAACGCTAGGGACAAACCAATAGGTCCTCACACTTCCAATGGCCAGGTGTATGCAGGAACTGGCACTGCACCGCACCTTGCGCAGCCAGCGTCGCATAAACCAAGCGCCAGCCAGGGCATTGCAGGCAGCGATACACAGGAGTACCTTTCCTCTAGGGGGTGGGAAGGAAGAACGACAGGAGGCAAGCACACAAGCGCCACGAAGCATAGGCGGCGCCATCACCCCATCCTGCCACCAGGACAACAAAACACACAGACACACCGGGCGAAACTTGGCCGGGGCGGCACTGAGGCCTCACTTCGAGCGTCAGTCGCATGTCTTCCTTCAGGCCGGGCACGCGCGGCCCTTTGTCACCTGGTGTCAGATACGCAAATACGCCACGCGCAAGAAAGACGCGGGCAAATGGCCTGGGCTTCTCGTTGCGTTATTCCCGTCGTAGCGGAAATGGGGACGTTCTTCCCGTCCACTGTCCATGTTCTATCTCCGTAGAGAGACGCGCGCGCACCTTCTCTCGATGCTGACTGGCTGATGGATGTCCACCCCCCTGGCGCCAGCGTCAACAGGACATCACCGATCATGCAGCAAAAAAAAAAAAATTTAAAAGAGCCCTGAGCCGTTCGTCAGAGAACGCGGAGGTGCCGACCGTTGACAGAGTGGGCGCCGTGGAAGCCACACACGCACGCGCACGCTCACAAACACACATTGAGGACCGACGCCGTTCATGCGAATTAAGGTTACGATACACGAACCGGCGAAACAGGAAAATAGACGTGCAATACCTCCTTCCCGCCCCAAAGCCACGTGGGTGATCTCGCGAATCTGTTCAATATCGCTTGCTTGGCAACAGCACTTGACGGAAAACGAGTGCGGGAAGACGGCGTTTGCAGTAACAGGATGCGCCTGGTGCGAACTTAGGCGCCATAGCGTCACTTCGTAAGCGCTGTTCGTTGTTCGTGCTGGCAATCGAAGCCATATCTCCCGGATCTTCTCGCGTCTGTCCTCAGCGTGTGCCGGGGGTCTCAGTGGGCTCGAGGTGCCTGTGCCGCTGTCCTTCAATACTTGCGCATCTGTCGATGTCGAGACGCAAAGGCGAGGAGCGCGCACGCGCGCGCGCGTGTCAATGCTCTCAAGCCCGTTCGTCCGCCACCAAAGCAAATCTCCCCTCCATCCTCCCCGCATTGATTTCCTTGTCGTCAGTGCTCAGGGCTTCCCGCGCCAACGCTGACTTTTCGTTCAATCCTTCGGAAAAGAGAGGAATGAGCAACGGCTTGGGTGACTCCTGTAAACCTTCCGTCACAAGGGGAGGGAGGAAACAAGACAAAGGTACGCCATCATTCATGATGGCGTCCGGGCCTACATGCACATAAGCCCGGCAGGCAGTATTGGTCCCAGCCAGGCCTAGAAATGCATCATCCTTCCTGCTCTGATTCAGGAGATGCCGTCAACCGATTAAGGTTTTCCGCGCTGTCTCAAAAGTATAACAAAAAAAAAAGAAAAGAAAAGAAAAGAAAAGCACGCGCGCGCACACGCAACGTGCGCGAGATGACATCTCTTGTGCGAACGGTCCGGCCGCCGGTGATGCAACCGTAATCGGATAACGGGGAAGTTGCATCTGGCCTTGCTCCGCCTAAGAAGCCGTCAGCGGCAGACAGGAACAGCCCACGCCCCTGCAAAAAGACGAGGAAAGTACGGACCAAGCAGGTAGTCTGCAGGCGGGGCCACCGCCTGCAGACGCCTTGTCATCATCGTGCTTCGTGGACTGGGCGAGTGAAAGCAGGGGGGGAAGATAGTAGATGGGCGTGCGGGAAACATTGTTCCGAATGATGATCCCAAGAAAGAGGGAGGGGAAAGGCAAAAAGCGGTAAATGCATGAAGCCTCATTTGCCCTCATCTCAACCAGCAGGGGAGGGGTGAGCGGTGGCTGGCGATGCCTATTTCGGTGGCTGTGGTTGCGTCTTTTCCGGAGAAAGTAAACAAGGTTTTGTCTGTCTTAGGCTGGCTTTTTGCCTGGGAAAAACTCGTGCAAGTGTGTGCATCATCCCGTTCCCGCTGTGCCTTAAACCATTTGTAGCTGAAATCGGGGCCATCTCCTGTCCCCTCCCATCGCTGGCGCGTCAGATGCACCGGCCCCAGGCGTCTCACATCATACGATTCTGTACCTGTCTACGGCAATTATGGGCAAGAAGAGACAATACACCCCTGCCAGGCAACGCAAAGAAGGCCCGCAGGCGCGCGATAAACGCAACCGGGAATGGAAAGAAAGCGAGGCAATAAACCGGAGTTTTCCCATCATCAGGCCCCCACAAAAGTAGACACGAACGACTTACAAGAGAAGTGCCCCACAACGGAAACTCCGGTGGGCTGGTTTTGATTAGTCGCGGTTAGGTTACCTCGAACGACCCGGACAACACTACTCTCAAGAATGGGGGAGAAGAGCGGATGTGTGCCCAACGGGCCAAACTCCCTCAATCAAAAGCGCCATCCCCGCTCTCCCAGAAGCAAGGAACTAAAATAAAACCCAATATCATATCCGCAAGGCTGGATACCGGCCGTTCACTCCCCACCTAACCGCATTCCATCCCATTTTACAAAACAGGCTGGATTAATTGGACAAGAAAGGCGGCGCCCCAGTCAACACCGAAAATCCGGGGCGTCTCCCTCCATGCACGCCAAAAAGAAGAGTGGCATGTCGTACGATACATGCTGTCGAAGAGCAGCGCGTTGATGGTCGATACGGTGTTCTAGACCGGGTCGGCAGACGTACACACAAAGATTATCCTTAGCCCATCAAGAGGTGGCATGACGTGTGATGTAGGTTTATCGACATACACATATACAGCCTTTTTCTTCTTGTCTCGCCATTTTTTCCAGAGCGCCGCTAGGTGAAGTTTCAAAATGCAAAGTGCTGTGGAGAGAGGCTAGACGGCCCTTTTTTTTGTGTTGCCCGGGAAGAGGGAGAGGTGATGGAAGGTTGATGTCCTGAGCTCATTACCAAAGAAGGCGAGACAAAAGCACGGTGGTGCGCGTGGCCCTGTGCATATGCTCGGCGGAAATGATGACTTTAAACAGACCAGAAGAGAGGTGCACGGGGCAGCGCGGGAATAATTGTAGTGGTCCTGGTGCACTCATTCTCAGACGCCTGCGCCCCAATGGCGTGGGCAACGAAGAGAATATGGCTAGACAGAGGGTGTGTGTGCTTGGACGCGGCGGCAGGGAGGGTGGGGATTGTTCAATACTGCAGCGGTTGAGCGGGCCAGGGCCTGGGTTTTACGCAGGGCCATCTCTGACAGGGCACGGTGTCCGAGACAGGATGAAGGAGGATGAGCACTTCAGCGGGCTGGCTTGATTGGTGACAGGTGGCTGAGTTTTTTTTTTGAATAGCGCGAGGATCAGAAGGCAGCCTGTTGACAAGGAGTTACTCCCTACGTGCTCACGGGTTGATGCTGCGGAGGCTTGGACATGGCCTAGCTTTCCAACAGAGGTTCTCTTTCCGAGAGCATGCTAGGGCTAAGCTACTGGCTCTGCGAGGACGTGCGGCGCGCAGTAGTATCACCCAAACTTCATAGGGTAGCGGTCCCCCTGCTGATATGGAGGCACCTTGACGCCTGGCTGAGAACGGAACAAGTACCGTGCAGACATGCGCAAGCTCTGAGGGTGGATCCTTGAATTGAAGCTAATAAAACAAGGATGGCCATGACAAGGATCCGATCGGCTTTTCGCCCACGTCGGGTGCGACTGATCCAGAAATGGCACGTCGAGCAGGGATTGAATGGCCGAACACTTCCTCTTTCTGTCTCCACACATCCGTGTATGTACATAGTAGCGCATACCGGGGCGGAAATCCAGGGCAGGAATCCAGGGCAGTTGACGTTGGACTAGCCACCCGTCAGCCGACCACGTGCGGCGGCCGGAGTGGTGGATCGGGAAGGGCACGGCGACTGGGGTGGTGTAAGTTCGAGCGAGCACGCAAGCAGCTTTGGCACGAGAGGGTCGACATGCGGGCCATCGCCTCTTCCCCTTACTCACTAATTTACCTAAGCTGCTCTCGAATGATGACCGGCCCCCGGCCTACGGGTCGCCATGCGGGGGATTATGGGCTGCATGCTGCTCGACTGCAGGCCACCATACGCTGGTGTTGAGTGGCCAGTGTGGTCCCGCTCTTCCCCAAATTAAATAAGGACCTAGCAGCGGACAGCACGTGCGGCGGCGTGCTTATCCCATGCGTCATCCCCACGTTTAAGGTGTGCGATGGCGGCTTCTTGCGCCGCGGCGGGAACTCCCAATGACGAGCAGGCGTGGCCTGGCGCGGCAGCCCTGAGCAAATACCATCCCAGCCTTGAGCTGAGAGGACGGGCATGGAGATCGTGGACAGGGAGCGGGTGAGCTGAAGGCGAAGGCGTTGCGAATTTCATTTTTTCACAGGATAGGAAAATATTTGCCGGCGGCTCGTCCAACGTCGCGCAGCTCGGAAAGTTTAAATGAAGCCATATCGTACCACATGCAACCTGGGGCGTTAAGGCGTGCTTCGGTCTGGGTGACCCCGGGCTAGCCTCCCCGCCATGTCCTCCAGTGAGCCGCTGAGGCGCGGGAGGACAAACAACGAGGCGGAAGATCAGGCTGCGAGCTAGCGGGGGCCAGGGGATTCCCGCGCGGGCAAGTGGTATTAGCGTCTAGATACGTCAGCCATTTTAGCAGCCTGCACGGTGTTGATGACCGCAGAACAAGCTGCCGGTGAACGCCCGAATACCTCGGGATCCTGAGGGCCCTGCACAGACGCGCCTCCTCAGTCCCTAGGGCCACTAGAAACAGCCTTCCGCGCTGGCGAGTAGCAGCAGCCCAAGCCTGCAGCGCCATGCCAGCGCGGCTGCTCCTCATAGGTGGACCTAGCTCCTGCAACAAGATATTCTATGCTGCGCGTGCTTGTGCTGAGACAAGCGCTGTGTTTGAATGGTCGCGCGGATTTAGGGCTCAGGAGAGGCTTTTGCCAATGCCCTCCGGCGCGGGCTCCGGTGAAGTGGCTTTGATAATGGCGGCCTCCATGCCTCTCCCCGGTCGTAGACCTCTTACGTGCAGAGGGCGGCTTCCGTGGCCTTGAGGGACGGGCCTACGTAGCTTGGCACCGATCCGGCGCATCCTTGTTGCTCTCCACAACCACTGAGAGGCTTAGCTGCGGATGTACAGCAGGGTCGTGATCTTGCAGGCCCCACCGCCGCCGTCGATCAAAGCAATGAGGTCAACTGCAGTAGCCTACTTCATCCGTTGGCATTGTCGCCAGCGGCGGCTGATGAGCAAGATGCGCTTGCCGCGCGAACGTGGCCCAGCCTGCATCCTCCTTGCAAGTGTGGGACACGGACACATAAGCTGGAGAGTTGACGGCAGGGCGGGAAGAGGCGGGTGGAGGGTGTCCCCTGCTGTGCTGGTATTTCGCATGTTCCTGGGCATGGGAGGGCTCCACTCTGCAGGTGAGTGTTCCATGAAGGGAGATGAGGTGCCCGCGTGGTGTGTAACAAAACGGTCGGCTCGGAGCGCTGCTGCATTGCACGCAGCTGGTGCCGGTCTCGTGACCGGCACGACCCTGTTCCCCATACCGGGATCCAGGGTCTTCGCTGCGGCAGAAAAGGTGATGCCTTGGCGGATCCAGGGCCCGTCCCTGCGAGGGGACGTTGCCTGCCTGTCGCTGCACCGCATTTTCCGCGCGCATGATGCCTCTGCCTCGCAGCAAATGCGTCTCCGTGTAACATGCTTGGCTGGTCGGATTGCTCCGCAGTCAATGTCACCACAAGGACCAGCTGGTCATATTTTTGCGCGACATGTGGGTGCATGGGCAGCATAAGCTTATCCTTATGTGGAATGTGGCTCGAGAAGAAAGCGGTGTTCAAATCGTGGCTTGTTCCGCCCAGCCACATCTGATAAGGACATTGGTGGAACTGTCATTGATTAATCTGAAGCAGAGAGCCTGTAAAGCTCCCTGCTTTCTAATGCTTCGTAATCTGTCCAGGTCTCGGCTGGGACTCTGCGAAAACAGTGCGCGCTGTATTGCATCGTACAGCATGATTAAGTTCGCCTCCATCTTGACCTCTGGGCGCTGATTGATGACCTGATACTGCTGTCCCCCGAAAGTATATCAGCCCGGTTATAAGTTGTGGCGCTTATCACGGCAACGGGCTGTTAAACTGAACGCAAGCGGTGGAAAATATGCTGCTGCCGCGATCATGGCCAAAACCCTGGCTCCCACCATTGCCGTGCTGCAGGACTTGAAATGAGTCTCCTGCGTCCGCAAGACTCCTGTGCGATCACCCCCATTGGCGCCCAGGTCGAGCGACGGCCGTGCTCCGAATGGCGTTAAAGAAACCTACGCTCGTTCTTTATTCTCCTCCAAACCTTGTTGCAAGTGCGAGCCTACGCCTGGCCAGAACTGCCGCCAGTTGTCTTCTTCGATCACCGGCGGTCAGGGTTGCCGATTCCGCAGTCTCGGCATTGGAAGAGTTGAAAGCAACGTCGATCTGCTCACGGATGGTGTCAAGGATAGCTAGCTCTGCAACAACGGCCTGGCCTGAGTTCAACGCATCCAGTGTAGCTTGCAGGCTGGATTCGGGGATCTCGCTACCGCTGAGAAGCTCGTTCCTCTCAGTCAGGCGGTGGTCCTGTAGCGTCGAGAGCGTTGAAGAGCGTCGGAGAACACCCCGCTCCTCAGCATCGACGTCTTGCCGCGTTGTAGTGCGAGGGGCAGAACCTTCGGCAGCCTCCACTGGTGTTGGGTCTTCATGTCGCGAGCCCGTCTCCTTCCTTTTCTTCACCTTCTGGAGCTTCAAGGTGGCTGCCAGCATAACCACCTGCAGGGTGAAAATGAAACAATCCAGAAGAAACAGCCGCAACTTCGACGTCGGGCCTTGCTGACCAATCCAATCGATCAAGAGTCCTCCATGCAGATAACCTCGTGTAGCTTCGCCAGCCGCTGGGGGAGGAAACCACAGATGACAAAACAGACATATCAAATTAGAGCCGCAGATGGGGTATAAGTATGGGCGGTTTGAGGGAAGTTCCGGCAGTATGTCGGGCTTGGGGGTGAGCCAAATCAGTTGGACAAAGGCACGGAGGACGAAGCGCAGGAAGGAGCAGCTGCAGTGACGCGGAATCAGCAACAGTGTCGACCGAAATCGGGTGCTGGAGCTCACTCAAGGTAGTAGACGGCGGATATCTCAGCATAGATCAAAATGTCCAGATTGCGGAGGAGATCGTCTAGATAGCCCATCCGCTTGGACCGAATCTTCTTCTTCTGCTCGACGAGCAGGTCCGCGTCCTCTGCGGCCTGGAGACTCCCCTCCCCATCGGTTCCAGTGTCGGCATGGTGGCGGTCGTGTGCGGAGCCTGGACGGCGTGGCCAGTCTGCGGTTGACAGGGACGCATCATCGCTCATATCGCGAACGGGGTATGGTGTGGTGCGGCGGGCATAGTACCAGGCCTCGGTGGAGAGAGTTGCAGAGTGAGCCGGAGCTTCACATGGGCCGGGCGCGACAGGTTTGGTGGTGAGTCGAGGTCAGATACTGCGGTGTCGGAGACTGTCAGCAGCAGCAACAGCAACGCGACAGCTTGCCGGGCCCGGAGCTGCGCGCGCCGACGCCGCCGATGGCCCGTCCAGATAGTGACGCCGTTCAATCTCACGCGAGGTCGCCGACAAAACTGCTCAACTTAAACAACCCCGCAGCGCCGCTGTACTGCGCAAACCACCGCATTCGCCCTCTTGCATCCTCAATCGCCTCCAGTCCAGCTTTGGAGGCTCTCGCGAATCCACAAAACCCATATTCACCCCAATCACCACCCATTCCACCTTTGCGCAATCATCCACCATGTCCGACGCGCCACTTCCTTCGTCCTTTGACGGCAATGAGTACGTCTCCTTCGCCAATTCTGTATCCTCCATCCGTTCTGTTCACCTCGCCAGACCCATCCGCTAACCCCAGCGCCCCAGGGACTTCTACTCCGAGAACCGCTGGCAGAAGCTCACCCGCCGCCTCCGCGAGGAGCCCCTCATCCCACTCGGCTGCCTGCTGACCTGCTGGGCCCTCCTGGGCGCTAGTCGCGCCATGAAAGCTGGCGACCATCAAACCACTAACCGCATGTTCCGTCGCCGCATATACGCCCAGGGTTTCACCATCGTCGCCATGGCTGCAGGCAGCATGTACTGGCAGGAGGATCGCGAGAAGCGCAAGGAATTCGACGCCCTGCAGCAACAGAAGAAGGCACAGGAGAAGCGCGACGCTTGGTTGCGCGAGTTGGAGGCCAGAGACGAGGAGGAGAAGGCCATGAAGGCTAGGCGCGAAAAGAGGAGGCAGCAGATGGCCGCCGACAGGGCTTCCCAGGAGAAGGGGACGACGAGTTTGACTGAGACTAAGAGCCCCATGGAGTCAAATGAGCGGAGAGGACTGGGGGTGGCTGAGGCTGTAAAGGATCCGTTGGCTAGTAGGCGATGAGGAAGCGTCAGTCCTTGTGAAGAGACTGGGAGATTTCTTGCTTCGGTTGTAAATTTTGTGGATTTGGCTGCTGGAGCTTTTTGGCGTACGGGCATGGGAAGGACGTCTTCACTCGATCATTATGAGCCAGGAGAGCGCTTGAGGATTCGATCAGGCTTCGGAAGGGGGAAAAAATGGCAAATCACATTGTGGCGCCGGATTTTGAGGTAGCAGCAGTTATACAGGATGAACTACCGTTCTGTTGCACTCATTGCACACAGTTGAAGATCATTTTCAGAATTATTAAGTTCCCATAATGAGTGGTCCCAGTTCTCGATTTCCATTCAGCGTTCCCGATCTCCTTCAAGGCACGACCCCATCAATCACTTACCAGAGGAGCACAAGAATGCATGATTACTACAATAGCACTCTTCGGGAGTCTGCTGCCCTGGCGAAGACGGCTCAGAAACAATGAAAAGTGGAGTTCTTACGCCGAATCGGATTCCCTAAAATAGCAATCAAAGAGTATACAGGCAATGCGGCCTGCACTTGCTCTTGGGCGTTGAAGTGAAAAAAAAAAAATGATGGGCAAGGGTACTAATAGGTAGTTTGGTAGTTCTCAACTTGAAACGCGCCTCAGGGTTACAGGAAGAAAGTAGGTCGGACGGGGTGCCGCAGATGACCGCGATCAGTTGTCAAAGGGACCGTAGTTTACACGAGATAGATAACAACCTAGCAAGCGTAGTTTTTCTGTCTCTCAATTGATGGCCAGGAGACATCCGCTGTTGCAATGCATACGTAAATATCCTTCGCATAATCCAAGAGAGTGTCATTACTAATACATTCGCTTCTTCACGCAGTTCACGACATTTCTTCGTTCCCATTCACTGCCGCAAACCCACGAAGTCCAGATCCGAAGCACTTATCGAGGAAGCATCTAAGTATACATCTCATAAGATGCCTTGGGTGTTGTTCCCCTCTACCCGGCCTCCACGCACGCACACACACACACACACACACACACACACACACACACACACACACACACACGCACGCACGCACGCACGAGCGCGCGCAAAAACGAAAAATATAAATTACCGAATACTCAACCAAGTACTCTCGCACAGCCGCATTTGCCTCATCCACCAGCATCAGGCTGTAATCTTGATGAGTTCACCATTCACGTCCAGAATATCCCATCTGTATGGATAAAGACCTATCGTGTCACCGTTCAAGCAGACGTTCTTATACCAATCCTTCAGTCCCTCTGGTTCCTTCTCTTTTCTTGAACACTTCTTTCAGATCCTCCCAACCGCCCAACCTTCACAATTCTCGGTGCACGGATGGCCCTGTCAAGCCCTGTCGGCACACTCCTAGTAACCCAACAGTACCACAAGCACAGTGAAGACGCACCTGCCCATACACGTGGAGGACCTCAATATCCTCCGGCACACCTATAATCTTCTTCTTATTCGCATCCATCTTGCCAAGAGTGGATCGAGCGATCCCAGCTGTTGCCCACGTCGTACCCGTTGCTGACCTTAACTGACCTCAACCCCCCGCGCCGGTCTCGTCACCTTCGTAGATATTGCCCAGTGTGTATTCCTATTCAGCCTTGATGCTGTCCGGCTCTGGATACGCAGCTTTGAGATTGTCGTTCATATGTGGCCCCAGCTGCACCATCTCTCTTCCCCAGCCGCTGGAAGGACTGTCCATCTATTGCCATACCTTTCATCAGCTCTCTGGTTAAGGTGAGGAAAAACACAGCGCTGTTTCTGCTGCTGGTGGGTGCAGTACCTCTCCTTCCTTCATCATCCGCGTCAACGAAGAAGCGTGCATATAGCTGGTTGCCCACCTGGAAGCGACCTGCAGCACGTCATGGAACTTGTCGAAGCGGAGGCTGGCGGGCACACGGAGGAGGCGGCTGATGTTGGGGTTATCGCTTGCAGCGAGGCGGACGAGGATTAGGTGGCTGCCCCCCTTGCCTGACGCCAAAATCCATCACTTTACTGCACGGATACCTTGAAAGTGTCAAGCGCCTTAAGCCACCTGCCGTTATACGCTGGCGTCGTCGGCCGAACTTACAGCATTCTCCCGTTGTGCCGGCGTGTTCGTAGTCGCGTTTCTTCTTCTTTGAGTCTTGGTCAGCTTCTCACTGGAACTGGAGCTTCCTTGGGAGTTTGCCGATTTCCACCTGTTTGAGGATGAAGTAGGCTGCTTTGACGCGCTGGTATCCTTTGGCACGGCAACTGGATCCGTCCGCGCGGTTGCGGAGCGGGGATTTCCGGCTTTCGCTATTTTCGGAGATGGGGCTCAACAGATGATGTTATCAGTTGGTTAAATCACAGTTCATTGTCAGACTTCATGGTAAAGTGAGACAATGAGGAAAATGATGGTGTCGTAGATGCGGAAGGAATGGCACAGGTCGCGTACCAGTATTTTTGCATTGCTGTTTCATTGCATCATATGAACCCGACGCAACGCGCGGTAATGTGACGGTCGTACAGCGGAGGAGGCAGGTAGTATATTCTGCCGACTGCATGGAGCATGTGTACGAGGTTGAATTCGGAAGTATTGCAGCTTAACCTTACCGGGGGAGTAAAAGCATTCACTCGGACGTAGATGGCATCAGGATTCCTGGGCAGTTACATCCAGAAGAACGCTTCAGCTCCTCATGCGTGACTGTACTTTCTGTTGCAAAAGTTTTAGAACTGATCCCGTAGCAAGAGCTTTGAAGTAGCCATACACACGCATAGACTTCGCACATGTTGTGGAATCCTCTGCCAAAAGTCGTGCCCGACCCCTTGTTTCAACTCTGCGCGGGAAGTGTTTCCAGATTATCGTGGATTTTTGGGAAATTCTCGCCGAAGGTCATAACCCACTATCACGGTTATTTGGACGTCAGTCAAGGTGGAATGTATACGTCGCTCTTGTGTGAATGGTAGGGAACAAGTTCCTGATACTTCATCTATCCGTTGGTTACCGAGTTCATGTAGAAGTGCAACATACATTATTCAACTACTCTTCCGCTTCGGCGAATGCCCACTGTTCGTGATCTGGTCTCGATTCTCGGCATTCATGACAACAAGTGGACTTCTTGCACGACGAAGAGGATTATTTTCCTGCAGTTACGATCACGCAGCAGAATTGTATCACACCAGTGAGGACGAGGCCAAGTGAAGAGGAAATCTGTTTATCAGCGATTATTATGCTCAGATCAAGATCAACCTCGCACTAAGTATGTGCAGCCCTATTCCTCATTGACTATTTACTCAGCGTGCATAACGTTCCAAAGCATTTCATCATTCAAGCAACAGCCTGGGTGACCTCAACGGTAGCAGAGCCCTTACAGAGGCGGCCAGTGGGGCTTTTGCAGCTCGTCTCAAGAAGCGCATTTCCGTAGATAGTGACGTTGGTGTTCTCGATGACAACAGTTTGTTGGAGGAAGACATCTGTATTCCAAGAGGATAAGTGAACGTGTCGGCTTCTTTCCATTACGTGGAGACCTACGCGATCCATTGTAGCTGCCGACAAAAGATGCAGGGTCAGAAACAGTGGTCTCCTTCTCGGCTCCCTCCAACCACGGTGAGTAGGTGTAGATCTGGGACGCGGAGCTGCCGTCGACCGAGTAGATGGCCTCGAACTTCTGCTGTTTCCAGCCGTTGGTGGCCGAGTTCCAAGTGTAGTTAAGTGCCCAGCTGCCGTATTGGCCGTCGGTGGCGGCCTGGGGCGCGGGTGCGGCGGCGGCAGTGGCGGCGAGAGCTGCGAGAGATCCGAAAGCGAACGCGAAACGCATTTTGGCGACTGATTAACGTTACTGATTGATTGTTTCGTGTCGGAAAGCAACGGACAGTGCGAGCGAACGATGATCGGTTGCTGAACGAGAGACGGGTGATGAGCAGACAGTTTGATGGACGATCAATGCACCTGATTATATATGCCCCTGAACTATGTTGACAAAAGGTGCGAAGGTAGCGGGACACCAGACCAGTCTTACTATTTTTAGCCAGTGGGGTGGCATAGCGTCGTTCCAGTAGCCGCATTTACGAGCGCGGCAATGTATAGTGCTGCGATGCTACTGGGCGCTCGAGCTCTTTGGTGTACCCGCCGGCTTTTTTCCGTCGAAGAGGACTCGCCGAAGAGGTCTGGAGAACATTGGGGCAGCCGGCCTCGTTTATGCGGGAAAGACGGCGAATCACACCAAAGAGGCAGCGGTGGATACGCCAAGATGCAGAGCAGAGCCGCCCTAGGTAGAAGGCCCTGAGAGTGTCGCCGAAGGAAGGCCATTGGATACTGTTACCAATTAGCTCATAATTGTGTGCATTGGCTCGTTCCACCCTGCATCCGAACTTCGGCTCAGGAGAGCATCGCGGTCATAGAAAGCTCACTTTTGCTGAATTAAGGTTAGGATCTCGGCAACACCGCTTCCCCTATATTTCTATCGCTGGTTTCAGATTGGCGCTATTCCCTGAAAAGCTCAACTTCGCCAAGAGAGGTTCCCATGCATTGGCGGTCTACGTAGCAGTGCAACGTCAAGATGCTCACTAATCTGACATTCCTCGAAACTTTACCACTCCCTCTCAGGGGAAGGTCTTCTTCGACTTGAACGGGCCCTTAGGTCAACGTTCGACACCAATGGCAGCTCGGAGTTACGTGAATGGCAACCTTCCTTTGGTGCAGACCACGAGGCAAAGATCATTGTAATGGATGCTCATATTTTCTAAATTCCTAATAATTGGTATTCCTGCTGACAACTTCATATACCGCCGTTCACTTCGGCTGACCAATTCTGTGAAGCTTGCCTGTGTACCAGTTCTGTCTTGATTCAGCAATGCATTCCCGCCTGAGCCAGTGAGGTACTTACCGTCGTTACACCTGCTCCAACCCCCTTCATCCCGCTGAACTTCGCAAAGAACGGTACGGCAACTTTCTTTTCGGGCAGGCGCGCCTTCTCGTTCGGTACAGTGTCGTTGAAAATGATTTCGTTGGGAAGCTTGGGTTGCAGCACAGCTGGGCGCGCGATTCCGACGAGATCACATGCGGATCCTGACACCGCTGCATCCATACCGGAGCGCGTGCGGAAACCTCCGGTGACAAGTAATGGAAGACTCGGGAAGTGGCTTCTGATCGCTTCCGCAAAATCAAGGAAAGTAGCTTCGCGAGCGGCGGTGCGGCTTGACGGCTTCGAGCCATCGGCGTCGGCGCCCATCATCTGCGGAAAGTTTAGCGGGCTGTGCTCAATTTTTGATGGCGGGAGTGCATGTAGCTTGGCTTATGCACCAGCTGTGGTTTTCCGAGGAACGGAAGCCCCGACATATATTTGCTTACGCACCCTTGGATTCTCGTATGAGCCGCCGCTTATTTCCAGGAAGTCTATCCCCGCCTTCTCAATGCACTCAATCTGTTCAATCGAGTCTTCGAGCTCCCCGGCGGAGTGAAGATCGGCAGAGTTCAACTTGACACCGATACAGAAGGACTTGGGTACAACGTTGCGGACGGCCTCGATGATCTCGACGACGATTCGCGCTCTGTTACTCGGTGATCCGCCGTACTTGTCCGTCCGTCGGTTGGTCTGGATGTTTAGATCAGTACGCACGTATTGTTAACGGGCTGGCGAGAAAATACAGTTGCAGTTAAAAACGTTGCTGATGATGGGGCAGGTTAGCGAACAAATCAAGCCAGGTCTTCCAATGTTCAATGCGCTTACAGAGGAGGTATCCATGTGCGGCGTGCAGCTCGACGCCATCAAATCCGCTCTCAGCAGCGAAGCGCGCCGCTGTCGCGAACTGAGACACAACCGTTTTGATATCCTCTTCCGTCATCTCCTTCGGCGTGCCAAACAAGATGCGCACCGCCATCTTCGCAATGAAGCCATCGCCCATATTCATTGGAATCGGGCTTGGAGCCAAAGTCTTCGCAAATAGGGACCGTTTCCCCGCTCCGAGCGGGGACTGCCTGCCGGGGTGACTGATTTGCATGATGACCGGAGTCTTCTCGGTTCTGCTTGCATTCGCGTATCTCTTCAAGCTCGACAGCAGGTCGGCATTCGATGTGTCGACGGTAACGTCCCCTGGCTGACCGAGGTGGTTCGCATCCACCTGTACGTTGCCTATGGGATAGTCAGCTTGATGAATATGTCATGAATCGAGCTCTCTATACCCGTGAGGATCAAGCCCCAGCCACCGTTTGCCCATTCGCTGTACACAGCCTCAAGTTTCTTGGTTGGCAAGCCCCGCGCGTCTGCCAGCCTCTCCGCCATGGCGGCCTGCAAACATCAAAAGTAAGCACTAGGGCATACCCTTGAGCATGCTGGGACGAAAAGAAAAACGGTACCTTGACGAGACGATTAGGCAGTGTCAATCCGCAGTTCAAGATCAGCGGTTTCGCAATGCTCAGATCCGCGATGGGCGACGACATTTTTGCAGGTGCTCTGTAGGAACTTCTCTGCCACGGCTACGCGCTAATAGTTTTTATATACTTTATTTTCCAACCAGTCTACTGACAATCTATATTAGTACCGCTGTTTCTCTCCCCCCCGGGGCGCTTGAAATTTCTTTTCTGGGCACCCTACTTGAGCCTCGGCTCGGCTCATCGGAGGTGGGGATATTAGTATCGCTTCCGCTGGTGGTACGCCAGTGCGTCCAGTATTGTCATATAGAGGTTAGTAAGATGAAAATCAACCAATGACAGCTGGGATTGGAGTGACGCTTTGTCAGGAATGATAAGGGTGTCGGAGAGATTATTGTCCCGGCTCGGGCCGGCCACCGGCTGCTTTTCTGATCCGGCCCGGAACTGGCAGGCCAAGTGGATCTCCAGGTCAGGAAAGAGTAGCATTCTCGCATGGAGGAGGCGCATTATCGGGGAAGGCGAAGTGAGCAAGGAGTGTAGCGTGTTCTCATATCGACCCGAAACTTCCATCCAGAGGATAGTCGGCGGCCA
Source organism: Macrophomina pseudophaseolina (assembly GCA_022204955.1). Classification (NCBI taxonomy): domain Eukaryota; kingdom Fungi; phylum Ascomycota; class Dothideomycetes; order Botryosphaeriales; family Botryosphaeriaceae; genus Macrophomina; species Macrophomina pseudophaseolina. The sequence goes on from JAJJID010000023.1 coordinate 176,794, forward strand.
TGAGATCAAGGCCTGCGTAGAAGGCGGGCTCGGAGCAAATAATCGCACCGAAAGCGTGAATCAGGGCCTTGACTATGGAACCAGCTCATGGAATGCTACGGCCATACATGACAAAATTTCGTTTAGATGAAGCAGCTGTCTGGACGCGAATGCGCAGCGAACGGTGCGATGTTTAAGTTTCAATGATTCCTCCAACACTCAATGTGGTCAATCCAGAATTTTACCGCCCGCATGTTCAAGGAATCATGAGTCCACAACTGGACCGTAGCCATGGGGTACTGAGAGTGAACCATGAAGAAGTCAAGCACTCCTCAAAAATCCACACTCTATCCATGGCCTCTTTTTTCTTTTCAGCTCGGCGAACCCCTTTCCGGGGTGGATATGTTGTACTTGTTGTGGCTGATTTTACCCTCAACAGATACGAGTGATACCTCATCAATGTATGTATGTATGTATGTATATATGTGTGTGTGTGTGTATGTGTGTGTGTGTGTAAGAGAGGGGGGAGGGTTGGGTTGGGTTGGATTTGGGTTTTTTTTTTAAAAAAAAAAAGCGAAACGGCTATAAGCCCTGGAAATTCTGACTTATGGAGAATGTGGATGATAAATGGTAAGACACAAGATGCACCCTGATAATCCGAAGGAGGGCCTTGCAGCAGAAGCATGTGTGTATGGCTACCAGACCGTCCAGGCAGAATTGCAAAAACCTTCTACAATCTGTAGGCGCTTTGCACCGCTAACGAATGCACCGCCCGTTCTACAGTCCAGCAGAGGTATCCGCACTGCTAACTTTTACCATTATGGCAGACCTAAGATGTCTTCATCAAGTGATTCTTGCGCGACCGGGAGACAAAGATGACATGGCAATTCCGGCCCGGTGATGTTCAGCCTTCCAACAGCAGCCGAAAAGTGTCCCCATCCAACCAGGTCCACGCTTCGTTGGCCTTCTCTGGTAAACTAAACTGACTTCTCCTTCTCCAGCACAATAAGGTTCTGTCAGCAAAAATGCTATGCATGTCCGGGCTCGGGGCCGAGCGCCGGGCCGAGCTGCCGTCCCCACAACCGAAAAATTTCTCCCCTCCACCAATACCTCCCTTTCTCCCGCGTCCACAACCACAACCATAACCTGCAAAAAGACAAAAAGAACGGGTCTTGCCGCGGATCGAACGCGGGGCCTCTCGCAAGCAACTCAGGGTGTGCCCTAAGCGAGAATCATACCACTAGACCACAAGACCGTTGTAGTAGTTGTTGCTGTTGTTGAAGTTCTCTTCGTGATGTGGCTTTACATAGCAAAGATGATTTCCTCGGACGAACAAAGGCACCCGTGGGAAATGGGTACCCGTGCGTAAGCCCTGTCAATGACGTAAAGCTCATTGGCGAAAAGTTAGGAAGGCTGATGCGACATCGCAGATATGAGCAAAGATATAAGGAAAGCCGGCTTTTCTTTCGACTCGGCTTCACCATTCCACATGGAACTGCAAGATGCATAGAGTCCGGGTGGAAAGAGCAACGGCAGCCTGCGATTGTTGCTGAGATGAGGGAAAGTGAATCTTTTTTTTCATTCAGTAGATGGAGAAACGGCGGCTAATGGAGAATGCGTCAATTGAGAATTGACTTGGGTAGACGAAGCCAGAATGGCACCTTCCCCCGTTCAGGGGCATGCAGACGACGCAGACGGCTTTGAGCTAGTCAGGTCCCTTTTATGCGACGGAAGGAGTAAGCATATTTCCACAGGTAAGATATTTTAAGTTGAGACAGCACCTATCAAACGTACGCCTGGTCCCAACTACCCGCCTCAGCACGCCAGCGTCATGTTACTTTTTGAGGAAACAACAGGTACGGATCACCTTGCTTGCTCTTCTATGTAACGTTTCATCGAGTCGAATTCGGTCTTCCCAGTCTGCAGGCCATTAGCTTCGGGGCCTGAGGAAGATGAGCGGAGTTGAATACCGAAATGAGGTATCTTATATGTGTCTCAGGGCACGTCAGCATTTTCGTAGACCGAGCTGTAGGGGGAATCTTACAATATCAGTGACATTTCGATTCCTCTCAAACTCAGTGCGAGCATAGCGACGCAGCTCGTCTCGGGTAGGTGATGGAGGAATTTCTTGACGCATGAGCCAGGATCGGAGCGCAAAGATTGAACCAGACATACTATTGAGAGCTCTCACTATGTCTCTCCATAACGACACTACGCGTTGTCTTTGGATGAACTGGGGTGGGTCAGTATGATGGTCCGGCTGATCAACGAGAAGGTGAAAGGCACACACATGATCGAGTCCAATTGAGGGCAGCTTTCCCCGGCCGCTTGATCTGGACGGCCTCGAGGACACGGCTGCATAAGCACGTATCTGTGAGCTGAAGGGCCGAGAGCGAGATATCAACATGTTGTGTGAGCGGCGCGGAGAGGGATGGAAGATGGGCTGGGGCTCCTGGATGCTTCATCTCGTCATCGACGTCCGTGCTTCACCGCCCAGCTGATCGTGCCCCAACTCGTCGCGTCGACGCGTCTTCCCCTCCGCGTCTTGTTTTTCTGCCGCTCCGCCCTGCCCATCCTAGTCTCCGCCGTCATTCTATCCATCATGGCTGCCGGCGCGCCGAAGAGGCCTAGACGGCCGAAGACAGACCCGGAGGCACTCATTGACCGCATCAATGCTCTTTCACCAGCCGCCTTTGCCCAGCGGTTCTTTCCGCCCTCGTCCACGCTGCTCCGCTACCGCGACTACGAAATCACTCTGAAGTCCGTCACCACTATCGCTGATGGCGACTTTTCGTCCTGCTTCAAACTTGTCGAGTCCACTTCCGCCGCCGACTACAAGAGCTCCTCCCGCGGCTGGCGCCCGAAAGACAAGCTGCGCGAGATGAGAGAAGACCACATGAGATACCTGCTTGTCCGAGAAAGTCGCGCCCACCCCGCCAAGTGTGCCGACAGCGACAGAGCTTCTCACGATGGAGCGCCCTCCGAGCTAGGCACGAGCACTGCCGGAAACGATATCGTGGCCTTCTGTTCCTTCATGTTCACCATCGAAGATGACTACCCCGTGGTCTACATATACGAGATCCATCTCGCTGAGTCTCATCGCCGAAGTGGATTGGGAAGACATCTGATGCGCATTGTGGAGCATTGCGCCACGGAGGGTGCCGTGGACAAGGCCATGCTCACCTGCTTCAGGTGCAATACCCTCGCCATGGCATTCTACACTAAGCTCGGCTACGAAGAAGACGAATTTAGCCCGCCGGCGAAGAGACTGCGGGGTGGCAAGATCAAGCTGCCGTCGTACTTGATAATGAGTAAGAGTGTGGGATGAGAGGTTGGCTGGCAAAATTGCTTCGTACTGGCTCCCACAGATGAAGTGATTATGTCAGCAACGTGGTCTGAGCGCAAGCTGGAACTTCTTGAGCGCGCGCAGCAGTTTTTCCGCCTCGTCGACTGGGGAAAAATGTCAAGTCCAATTGTCCTGCGTGCACGCTCTGCGCGCATTGGACTTCGTCCGATATCGGCGCGTATGCTTCATCACATCCACCACTGATCTGCTCTGCTACAGACTGACGTGAACTGAAGGATGCGCTGCAAAATACACCAGGCAATCGCTGCTGCAAACCGCCTTTCGAGGATCAGCACCGCTGGCACGTGTTTCCCATGGTAGCATTGCGGGCCAAATTACTCGTAGCTTTTCCCAGCCCTCCCAACCTTTCGCGCCGGCTTCAGCCACATCAGCAACGCCATTGTTAGAGGATCATGCAAAAGCTGTGGCAAAGATCTCTGCCGATGTCCGGACTTTCCATGAGCGAGGAGAGAAGTTCCGTATCTCCCACGGCTCAACGAACAGTACTCGTCAATCCGCCACCAGACGAAAGACCAATTACATTGACACCAGCGGCCTCTCTCATGTGCTCAAAGTCGATCCTGAGTCCCGCACTGCCCTTGTCCAACCAAACGTCCCCATGGATCGGCTTGCCGAAGAGACGATGAAGCATGGTCTCATCCCGCCCGTTATCATGGAGTTTCCCGGCATCACTGTCGGTGGCGGTTATTCGGGTACTTCAGGCGAGAGCAGCTCGTTCAAGTACGGATACTTCGACAAGACCATCAACTGGGTCGAGATGGTTCTGGCCACTGGCGAAGTGATCAGATGCTCGCCAACTGAGATGGCGGATCTTTTTCATGGCGCAGCTGGTGCTGTTGGCACCTTTGGTGTTACAACACTTGTAGAGCTGCAACTCAAGGAGGCTAAGATGTTTGTTGAGACCACTTACCACCCTGTTTCTAGTGTGGCTGAAGCGGTAGAGCTGTCAGAGCAATTCATCAAGGAGCCTGACACCTATGATTACGTGGATGGAATCTTGTTCTCTCCCGCTGAGGGTGCCATTGTCACCGGGCGTGCAACCAACAAACCTTCGGCGAATGCTCGTGTACAGACCTTCAGCTCTGCAAAGGACCCATGGTTCTATCTCCATGTGCAAGATCAAATTAAGACCGGAAGGAAGAAGACTGAGGCGATTCCGCTCGCCGAGTACCTCTTCCGCTACGACCGGGGCGGATTTTGGGTCGGTCGGTCCGCTTTTGAATACTTCAGATTTCCCTTCAGCTCCTGGACCCGTTGGTGGCTGGACGACTTTCTCCACACCCGCATGCTCTACTCCGCCCTCCACGCCAGTGGCCAGTCTAAGCGCTACGTCGTGCAAGATCTTGCCCTTCCTTTTGCTACCGCCGAAAAGTTCATCAACTACACTACGGACAAATTCGGTATCTGGCCCCTCTGGCTCTGTCCGCTCAAGCAGAGTCCTCAACCTACCATGCACCCCAACAACCCCAGCGAGGTTGAGGAAGTCGCCAACGTTGAGAAGGGAACCACTGAAACGCAACTCAAGCCCCTGCTCAACATTGGCCTGTGGGGCTGGGCACCCAAGCATGCACAAAATGACTTCGACGCCTTCGCGGACCTGAACAGGGATCTGGAGGCCAAGCTGCGCGAGCTTGGTGGTATGAAGTGGCTCTACGCCCACACTTACTACACAGAGGATGAGTTCTGGCAAACTTATGCGAATCGCGAGTGGTATGATGAGCTTAGGAAGAAGTACGGCGCTGAAGGATTGCCGAGCGTATATGAGAAGGTGAAGGTAGATGTGGAGGCTGAGAAGAAGATCAAGGAGGAGGGCGGTTTAGCAAGGAAGGTGCTGGATATCTGGCCGATTGGCGGTATCTACGCGATCAGGAAGGCGATTCAAAGTGGGTTATACTGGAAGCATAGGAATGCGACCTGGAATAAGCAGGTGGGCAGGTGAGAGTTAAACGAAAATGGGCCTTGCAGACTGAGAAGCGATTGATGCAGATTGATGTTGCATATATCGTGTTCCATGCACAAATCTGGTCGGAGAGCTTGTCTCATGAAGCTCTCATTTCCACCCCAGCGCCTGCTCTCAAGGTTCATTTATGACAAGGCCGTTACTACTATCGCTTTTTATTCCTACCAAGTTTGCGTAGGCTCTCTTTCCTTTTCTCAGTGAATGTTCAGGCTCCAGACCACAAACGTCGATGACGTTCCCATCCGGACGAGTATTTCAGTTCACAACAACCGATTGCGGAATAGGACTGTCGTCGCGCCACACGGAGCCAGCTTCGCATCGCAGCAGGTTGTGCTAAATCTTTGCCGCAGCTCAAAATACCTGGACACCTCGTTCGTGGAATAGGCGCCGACGGGCTGCTGCGCCGCAAAGTGTAACCGAAGGATTTTGGCCCCCATTACCACAAACAGTCTAAATGAGTCCCGCTTTTGATGATCATTTCCCAGAAATACAGGTTGTAACAAGGCGCCGGTCAAAGCCTCCATCTGCGCCTTATTTCCATCTAATAACGCCTCCATCCCTCAAAAAACGGATGAAGAACGAGTATCAACCTTCCGCGACGGACCCAACGATCCTGCCTTTCACTGATTAGTATCACGAACACATCTATGATGGACAGAAATTCAGATGTCCATCTTCGAAATCTCAACCAGGGTTTGAAGTTAACGCGTGTCAGCCAACATCGGAGTTCCAGTTCCGTGTCGAAGCCACTGCTCCCAGATGAGGATGACAGCATAATACCTTCCCACAGAGGCAATGGGCTGAAAACACGTAGTAGCTTCGCGGAGAAATGGGTGCCTCTTGCCTTACAGCCCTACTGCGATAGGCTTTTTCGGCTTCTACCTCAAGGATGGCGCTTCAGTGCATCCTTAAGTGTTCTCCTCTCGTCTACCGTCCTTCTTATAAATATCCTTGTTGCGGCTTGGTCGTTCACCGTCATGCGCAACCACAAAGCGGACCTCGTTCCTGCACCCGTTGCCACGGGAGACTGCCGGGATATCGAGTGGTGGGGAAGCTTGATTCACTTGGCCATCAACGCGGCGAGCACGCTGCTTCTTGGGGCGAGTAATTCTGCGATGCAGATACTTTGCGCCCCAAGCCGGAAGAATGTGGACGATGCGCATCGGAGAGGCTCTTGGTTGGACATTGGAGTGCTCAGTTTGCGGAACGTGACGTCGATGAGCGGAAGCAAGTTTTGGCTCTGGGTTCTTTTGGGGTTATCCTCTGTTCCGCTTCACCTTGTGTAAGTCACCACGAAACGCGGCAGCGAACGCTGCCCCTACACACTGCTTGCATGGATCCGGTATATGCAGCCTTCTCTGGACATTTGATGCAGGGTTGCGGTCGCCAATGCAGAAGACGGTGTCGGACTTCTACGTCCAGATCATTGCTTCGACTCCATTCTGATCGCCGTTCTTCTCTAATCCACCTTCGCCATTCATGATTATCACGCAAGACGACCTGTTGATCGCTAATGATATCAGATACAACTCGACATTCTTCGTCTCCACGATCAATCATCATTATGATGTTTACGTTGCCAGCGCTCAATTTACTGAGGGCGCTGACTTCGACAGCTTCATTGGCAAATACGATCAAGAGCCGTACTATGCCAATTATTCTTGGACAGACCTGCCAGTTGGCAGCAACCCGCTCGAGTTTCAGGCAGCAGTTATTCAGAACAGCTCAACTGGAGGCGGCACATTTGAGCGACTTGAGAAAGAGGATTGCATGAGGAGCTATTCCGAGATCATCTTGCCGAGCCGCCGAAACGTCATCCTGGTTACGAAAACCAAGCCTCGAGATAACCTGCAGCTGCACGGAATCGTCAATTTCACTCAGACGGAATTGCCCGAACCCACTACCATCTCATGCAATGAGCCCTCCCAAGGCCACATTCTCACTTCGGAGCTCGGACCGGTCACCTGCGTGACGAATAGCACTCTATACGGTATCGCACACTATGCCATGCCAGTCATTGGAGTAAAGCCACCATTCTACGCCAACTGGTATTACTGGATGTGTTCTCAAAAGGGATACTACTACTCCGGAGACACGATGGAGACTGATGATGGCCGCAGCGTCGAGATGCCGCAATTCTTACAGCCTCCGCGGAAGTTCTGTAGTGACGGGCTTTGGGAAGATCTTGTAGCGGGAGACAACTGGTCCGTGTATGGATTCGATGTCGAGTACTGCTTGAGCGAGAAACTATCCGGGCAGTGCAGTCTCAATGTTGCTACAATCCTCCTTCTCATGGTAATCATCTTCAACATCGTCAAAGTTGCAGTCATTGTGGCTACGCTCTTCACCATCACAGACAAGCCTCTGATAACGATTGGAGATTCCATTGCGTCATTCATTGAGGAAGAGGATATCTATACGAGGGGAATGTGCCTCCTTGGAAAAGAAGACGTAATTCATCATATGGCGGATGAGAAAAGCGGGACGGATGGGCAACTCGCCAGACTCTCAACAAGACAACCATCAAGAGGTACCTTTCAACTCCTCTCCCCGAAGCCCTTCCAGCCACAAAGCCTGCACTGGTTCCACGCCGCAAGCACCGCCCGCTGGAGCACGTGCCTCAGCCTGTAAGCCCACCATCCAGCCCCCACAAGAATGCGCAGCCACTAACACACGCAACCCCCTCCCAGCACCCTCGCAGCGGCCCTCACCCTCCTCGGCCTCCTCATCTACGCCATCATCGCCGTCCGCCCCAACCTCGGCCACGGCGCCTACCCCTCCATCTGGTCCATCGACTTCCACACCACCACGCCCTACAACCTCATCACCGCCTGGGCCCTCCCGCTAACCGGCCCGCGCGCCCTCCTCTCCACGATTCTCATCTCCAACACCCCGCAAACGCTCCTCTCCCTCCTCCACCTCGCCCACACCTCTCTCCTCGCCGCCCTCGCCGCCTTCCGCGAATGCGCCGCCCACGCCGCGCGCCCGCGCTCGCTCCGCGTCTCCGACCCCGCCCGCGGCAGCGCGCAGCGGTCCTCGTACTTCTTGGCGCTGCCGTACCGGCTCAGCGTGCCGTTCGCCGCGCTGTCGACCCTCGCGCATTGGCTGCTGTCGCAGGCGTTCTGGATGGTCAGGATCGATGCGCAGGACGCGAGGGGGAACGCGCTCGATGCCGACTGGCGTTTCTCGATCACGACGTGCGCCTTCTCACCGAAGGCGCTGGTGGCCGCGATTGCGGGCGTTGTGGCCCTTGCGGTGTTTGTGGTGGGCGTTGGCGCAAGGAGGGTGGGTGGCGATGCGCGGGCGATGCCGGTGGGAGGGACGTGTAGCGCGGTGGTGGCCGCGGCGTGTCATGGGCCGAAGGGGACGAGGGCAGAGGAGTTGTTGGTGTGGGGAGAGGTGGTGGGCGTAGGGGAGGAGGTGGGGGAGGAGGAAGGCGTGGGGAGATGTGGATTTGGGAATGTGGGGAGAGTGGAGAGACCGCTAGTGGGGAGGTTGTATGCGTGATGGAGGAGGTGTGGGTTTGGTGGTGGAAGTGGAAAATGGAGGAGCTGCTCCGGAGGTCTTTTAAGTTGACGACGTGCCAACCCCCATGGGACAGGGAATAGAGCTGATTGGTGGTTGGTTGGCCGGGGGGGCCAATACTCATGACACGGGACTCCACGTTTTCGAAAGACAGGCGAGTGCTGTTTTTCCTGAGCTTCCCCAATTATATTCAAAATCACGTTTCAACCTCGATGCCAGAGACCGTTACAATTCACGCTTACTGTGAGGAAGTGCACTTATCGTCTGAGCGCATTCGTCTCGAAGTGGTTGCTCACCTTTGCTTCTGACGAATGCTGCAAGCCTCACTCGTCTATTTTCCTGCTCTTGCCTCAAAAAACAGAAGATAGAAGACTGGTATAATGGAGGCCTGACCGCCCAGTTGCTATTGATTTGGGATCGAGCACAAAGCTAATGCAGAGTGGACGGATGCTAATGAAAGCCAATCTATGACTGATCTGCGATAGTATATGTGTACTACCAGCAGATCCGGGAATTTTCTGCCAGGAAAATCCAACAACAAGAACGGGTGCTTGAGATGAGTACCGCATCTGGCTTATTCGCATCGACCACATATGTTCAATTCTGCAATCTTCACTAGCTTCCTGTAAACTACATGCAACTTCTCATTACTATCGGGCTCGAAACGCTCCTGCAAGCTCACTTACATCGCCTGCATGGAATTCGAACATATCTCATACTCCTCGAATGCATCATCCAGATCCCTCGGATGCGCCGATATCATACGCTACGCCAACATCAAGGCATATTGCAGCGCCACACTGACGCTTTCCTCCGCAAACGGCGCCATAAGATGCGCCACATCGACAATCAGCGGAAACTCTCTCCTATGCATCTACAGCGTACCTACATGCACCCGAAGAGAAGAACCCATGTCAGCTCCTCCGTGAGCCTGCCCGTCTCTAACGGATGCTTGCTGACAGCAAGTGCGCATAGGCTGAACAGATGCAAAAACCGCCAGAATCAGTATTATTCCGGCGATAGACAATGCAGCAACATGAACACAGTTGTTCGAGATGTTAAACCTGATTTTCTGCTCTTCCAGTAGCCCAACCCAGTGGACGACGTGGTTGTCTAGGATTGGAAGGGCAATCCCGCAAGAATAAGCCGGCTATTCGGACTCGGGTTTTCAGTTATGACGTAGACGCTATGGTTCGCCAGAACAGATGGGATCGAGCCGTCCGGGGGTTCGGACTACTTCCTGACGCAAGAGAATCTTGCCAGTGCCGGCCAAGGAGGTTGGAGGTGCGGGAGACATCACGAAGGTGGTGGTATTTCTGTTGCATTGTGAGTCTGCGACGAAAGGTGTGATTGAGAGTGATTGCTAACTTTGCTGCTTATAAAGACATTCGTAAGTGCTGGGGCTAAAGTGTTGAGAGGTGGTGCCCGAAAGCTCCTCGTTGCATGCTCCGTATTAATAGGAAAGGGACATCTCTCCGCCTTTGATTGAAGAAACACGGCCTCCGTAGCTCGAAGCTCCAACATCTATCAGGCAAGCACTATGCAAGGCCGAAGCCTATGGGATTTTCTTTTTTCTTTTTTTGCCTCCAAACGAGCAGCATTCTCTTTTGTACTTTTCAATTTCCTCCTGTACAACATCGCTTTCAAAGAAAATGTACAGTGTAAAGTACCAACAGCAGAATCCAAGCACTGATAAAATATTTACAATCGGAAAAATCCCAACATCGGACGCTTGAGGGCGGCCTTATTCAGAACGGGCTAAATTTACGGGCAGTACAGGTCGCCGGTGTTGTCGTCGTACCAGCACTTGCTCTCGTCGTGGTAGATGGCGAGGTTGATGTAACCGCCATCGCCGTAGGTCCAGAAGTGGTTGTCTGCGCACCACCGTTGTCAGTCCACCCGCGCGCGTACGTCCGGGGACAGAGAGAAAGAAAACTTACCGGGGCCGTTCATGTAGAAGCAGTCATAGTCGGTGTGCAGCAGCTCGAGAGTGAGCTGGACGGACGTCTTCTCGTACATCAGGTCGGTGTTGGAGACCTCGTAGGCCATGTTGTAGCAGATTGCTGCGCCGTAGTCGCCGGTCTTGTTGTCCCACATGCTCTTAACCGTCTGCTGGGTGAAGGCTTCACGGGCCTGGAGGAAAATGTCCGGGTTAGAGGATGGCAATTCCGGTAAGCTTGGAATCTTCGACGTACCTCGTCCCACTTGCCCAAGTTGGCAATGGTAGGCGCGACCTGGTTGATGGCGGCGGAGATGACGGCCGAGGCCGCGGAGGTGAGGATGGTGACAGCGATAGCGGAGGCCATTGTTGGTGGTTTGTGATGTTTTTAGGGAGTGAGGCTGCTTGTTTGTCGAAAATAGAGTGAGCTCGGTCAACGAGGGATGCCCGGGGAGGAGTGTGTGAGGAAAGAAGAGAAGATTTGTAGGCCTGCTGCTGGGTTGGGAAAAAGAGAAGCAGTGGTGGACGATCCGCCCACTTTATATAACGAAAGATCTGAGTATCCGCGGGTGCGATTCAGTGCCTACGAGTCTCGCCTGGCTTTGCTTGTCTTGGCCCTTTTGCTTGATGTCGTTCAGGCGAGTCGAGCCTTGGCCTTGTACAAGAGTGGCAGGATGGTTTGTGGCGGCTGCGGGTCGTTCGGGCCATTGACAGCCGGGGCTGCTGGCTGCGCCGCCTTTTGCGCAAGCAGCCCTACCTGTTTTGCAGATCGGGGGTGGACAGTAGGGTTTGGCCGCCAAGAGAGTGTCTGCATGGGTTGCAGCCTGCACCCACCGGCAGCCCTGCAATAGGGAGCCACAGGCACCGAGCACCACCGCTGCGGCTGCCGCCCACTTCTCCAAGACCCATGCATTAGTCGATCTTGACTTATAGCCCTGTCTAAGGCAATAAGTTCCGCAACTGCGGGCCAGCTCTGAAATAGCAAGATCGCGCAGGGCTTATGCCGCTGACAGGGTTCGGTACCCGGCAAAGAGGAGATTAAATTCATGCGACCAGCGCCTCAGAAAAAGCAGGGTCGCTGTCCTTTTGTGCCTGCCCAAATACTCTTTAGCAAGCAAAGAGTGGTTTGCTGCGTAAGTCGGCAGGCATCGGCTGCTACCGGCGATGCACGGCGGACGAAGAGCATGTTCGGCTCGACACATGAATATCAAGACACGTTGAAACGGAGCCGATGTCCTGTTCCTGATGAGAGAAACTCGGACCCACCGCTGGGCTCAATTTCGTCTCCAAACCCTTGAGGTCCGGGGGGCCGAGAAGGGTAAAGCTTGACGAGGGGCGGCACGCATGTGGGACGGACAAGGCGGGTGTGGGAACGGTCGAAGTGGATTTCGCTTCCCCTTTGGCGGAGGCTCCAGCACGTTCTGAAACGGCGTCCGGACAGACGGGCCTGTGAAACGCGGATTTATTTCTGGGGATTTGTGGGCGAGTCGACTCCGAGATCCGAGAGCAGGAGCGGCGGGGGCGCGCTCAGCTCAGCACCATGATGATGCTGGATCACCTTGATGGCCAAGAGCAGCGCGAGTTTTCGTGGGCCGACCCGCTACCGGACAGATTGACGGTTGCTGGATGCCGGGGTTGCGGGGGATGAGCTTGCGTGTTTGTGCTCAGTCGGGGGCGGCGTCGCCGGCGAGCGGAAAGAGGAAACATCATCGTCAGGCGCGCCGCAGGAAAAACGAGCAAAGCCGGACTCACGAACCCCTTCATGCCCAGTTGCTCGCGCGCCCACGTGCTGCTCTGCCCAGTATGACTCATGTCACCGCCGAACAAAGGCCGTGGTGTGTCGAGACAGGGCCAGGAGGTAGGACCAAGGAACATTCGCTTGCATTCGGACCAAGCTCTTCTTGAGCCTCTCTGCGACATCCTGGGTGCCGATGCATATCACCCATCAGCCCTGTATAGCCCTGTCGTGCTAGCAGGGGATGCATATACTACAGCTGCAGCAATGCACCTACTTCTGTCTCCCGCTTTATGCGAGCACAGTCCTCCAAACTGAACAGTGACTGGCTCCGAGACGCGGGGGGCCACGGAGGCGTGTCCGGAACACAGTGCTGCTCTCTCCGTACTTGTGTAGCGTGTAGGCGAGACCGAACCGCCCTTGCACGCTTTGACCAGAGAGAATCCTCAATTACGGTTGGTGGGGCCAGGGATCGTTGGTGTGTCCGGTTTACATCCACCAACGGTTTGCTGAGGCCGGGCAGATGCAAGGTCAAGGGCGGAATGAGGATGACGACGCCTGTTGCGGTGGCTGTACAACAAGCCCTGTGATCAATATACAGCGAGAGGGGAACAAAAAAGGAGCCGCATGCAGAAGGTTAATTAGATTGAACACACACCGCACGCATGACGGTCTCGTCTTTCTGACTTTCCGCACGCCGCCATACGAGCATCCAGAACGCGAGACTGGCGTGACCGGTGAAGCGCGCACCGAGAACGGATCCCGAGCAGCTCTCGGATCTGTTTGGACGCGAGCGAGGGAGTGTGCGAGGAGAGCGGTCAGGCGCGCCGCGAAAATCGCCGTGACGCTGGTGCCGAACGGGCCGAACCTTGGGTGTGGGGCCGACTATCTGTCTGCTGGGGGAAACCGAGGACAATTCAAGCGGCTTCCCTCGTCTCGAGGCGACCGATGGTCGATGTACAGTGATCCTGAGCTCCGGGATACACTAAGCTTAGCTAACGCCGACGTTTCTGCCTCCCGCGTTCCTATAGTTCCTCAGCTCCACCGTCCCACTGATGAGAAAGAAGGGTGCGGGCGACCTGCGGCGCTGCTCCCTTCGCTTCTTTCTGCTGTTCGCGGATCTCCTTCTCCTGCATACGTGCGTAGAGAATGAAGAGTGGGGGATCGCTTCAACGCTATCGACATGCCGCTCTCGGCTCGCTCAGTATAACTCGCCTCCCTTTGCCTCCGCGGAATGCAGCCGGAGGACATCATGGTGATTGTGGGACCTTGGGGAGAAGTGGCTGCATATGCTCCACATGAAAGCGAACGCCACAATCAATAGAGGCATGGCTATCACATCACTCATGTGGTCCGGTTGTCGTCGTGATCAGTTTTTGCTCGGCAGCTGTACATACCGTTCACACAGTCAAGCCGCACTTTTCTCATACACGGCCTTCCGTTCTTCCAAGTGGTTCTATTTTCTTTTGATGATGCCTGACTGCTATCTCTTGAGCGAAATGCTAACAGCCGTTACAGAGTGGTGCAATTTGCGAGCCCTGGAAAGGCGCGGCCATTCTCCGTCAAAAGCTCTGTTTGAGAGGGCAGCGGTAGGCCCGGCGTCGGAGTTTTTTTTGGGGGGTTTTTTTTTTCGAAACCGCAGTAGGTGGGGCAATACGATTATCCAGCACCGCTCCAGGTTGAGAAGGTGGCACGGCGTTCACCGTTGGGGGAGTGATTTGAGTAGGAAGTGCCCAAGTGTTGCTCACCGACTGCGAGTCTACGTTCACGCTTGGCATTGCGGCGAGATCTATGTGTCCTCGATATGAATCGGACATTCTTGTGATGCAATTCTACCCTCCGGAAAGTTCCTTGCCACTTTTGGGGGTCGTACCTTTGGGTGATGAAACACTTCTCCGCAGCACGACGTTCTTATAAGTCCCACTCAAATAATGAGCTGTCACTGTTACCAGGCACGTGTTGTACGAGACACTCACTACTCATGAGTAGTTGTGAACTTTTCAGGTGCCAGACCGTATGATGAAACACTAATACGCGTGGGCATAACAGACATGTGCACAAGTCTCCGTTTGCCTTTGGGTACTGTATGCAATGTCCCGCTTGATTCAAATAGAAGTGTGTGGGTTAACAATGCATGTGTCTCCAGCTCATCCTATACCTGCACCAGAGACTCACGTTCATTATGATGTCAATAAATGCTCATGGGAAAGGCTAGTTGGTAGTCTCGAGGTCGCCTCTTGGTATCTGTAGGAGTCCCAAATTCGCAGCGTTCCGCATCACAAAGTCCCAGCACATTCTCATCCCTCCAGGAGGCTTGCAGGCCTTCGCGAGCAGGTTTTGAAGTGATAGTAATCTCTGACTTTGACTTTTTTTTTTTTTTTTGTTTATCTGTGTGTTACCCGTTGGAATCCTGCAACTTCTGAAATGGAGAGGATGGTCTGTTTCTCTGAGGGGTAGAATATATCCGCCATATCAGCAAGTGTATGGTAGCGCTCGGCAAAGTACACCATCCTTGTATCATGGGAGGGATACCGGCCCGTTGAATTCTCGGCTACGAGAGGCAATTAACAATGCCGGCAATAGCAGCAAGGGTGCCGTCAGGATCCTTTACGCGGACCGTCTTCAAGCCGATCTCCTTTGCGGGATAGTCATTGCCGCCGGGGAAGATGGCGTCGCCAATAAACATCATCTGCTCGAGGGGGATGCCGCTGGCGTCGCGCAGCTTCTTGAGGCCGTAGCCCTTATCGACACCCTTTTGGGTAATGTCGATGGAGGTGGCGCCGCCCATGTTGATGGACAGGTCGGGCAGACGGGTGCGCAGGTCGGCCTGGATGACCTTGCGCTTGGCGAAGTCTGGGTCCCAGATCTCTTTGGCGGCGATGGGGGCCTGCTGGCCGAGAGCGGAGAAGGTGATCTGGCTGCCACGGTCCTCGATGCGCTCGCCCCAGGTCTGCTCGGGCATGAAGCCGGTGGCGGCGAGGGCGGCGTCGAACTGGGCGATGATGTGGGCGCGCATGTCGTCGCTGAATAGCTCGGCATAGACTGGCGACCACTGGCCGTCACGGTGGGTGTACAGCTTGGTGCCGGTGGTGGGCATCAGCCACAGCCTCGACAGGTCGGCGCGGGCGGGCAGGCGGCTGGCGACTTGCTTCTGGAACTGGGCCCAATCGCCGCCGGAGATGACGGCGACGTGGGCGACGGCGAGCAGGTCGGCCAGCGCCTCGCCCATGGACTCCTTCAGCGCCTGCTTGCTCTCGGCAAGCGTGCCATCCAGATCGAAGGCAACGAGGGATATCATGCTGGGTAGGGAATGAATTGGGCGGCAGGCGCTGGAGAGGTGAGGTGCGCCGTGGGAGGAGTGGTGGTGGTGGTGCTGACCTGGAGATAGATGGGTACGTATGCACCATCGCCTCGCCCAATCAGCGCCCGCCGCCGCTTGGGCCACCTTCCGCGCTCTGTCCTGCCTGCAAGAACACCATTTCCATAACGCTCGTTGGCACAACCAACTGACAGATCCAGCGCCAGCATCGCTCGACGCCAACAGCTTTGAACAAACAGAATGCCGCCGGCTCGGGTCGAAACGCCGCAATCCGCTTGGGGTCCAAGAGGGAGCGAAATTCTCCAGAGCAATGGTCAGAGGTGGATGGGCGAACCAGTGAAATAGCCGGAGGTTAGGTACAGCCAGTCCGGGGCCATCCCGACCCCGTCGTAAACTATCCCCTTTCCGGAGTGCGGCTCATCTGTCACCCAGAATCCTGCTGACTACAGCAAGTCCCTGGCACCCTACAGTCACAGCACTCTGCCTGAACCCTTTGAATATCACCGCATCATCAATGGAGAGTTGGAAAGGTCCGTCAAATGTGAATATTCCGAAGCATTTGCGACATTCGAACCAGCTGCCTCAGCTCATACGAACTTGCTCGCCACGGTTGCTGGGGCAGGTGGTTACCTGAGCCAACCGGCGCTCGGCTATGAAGGCACGGGTAACTTCGGGAAGGATTCACGATTCTCCCAAAGACGTCTACACCACGCCCCATGCCAGCTTGACGTTCAGCTTCCTTCAGCCGAATTCCCTTGTCTTGTGGCTTCGCCTTGCGTCTGATTGGATCATAGGCTCGTGTGAAACCATTGAGTCCGAAGTTATGCGACCATCCTCCCAGACATCCTTCTTCCGACTCCCACCTCGCTTTCCACCCAGACTTCAGACCTTGATTCTTCAAGCAGCCGTCAAGGCACCCACCAGCTTTCAAATGCTCCGCCAAAATACCCTCAGGCACCCTGCACGCCGTGCTGTGTCTCGAGTACGCCACGCCATTTCTACTACCACCATTCCCACCACCTCGAGGTACGCTTACCTCTCGCCACCCATTCTCCCAGCACCTCTCACATCCTCTCCCAGAAACCCCACCCCCGCCACCACCACTACCAGCACTACCACCCGCCACCCCCCTTCAGGAAACGACCGCACCCTCAGCCTGCTCGAATCCCAGCGCCTCCGCCGCCCCGTCTCCCCCCACCTCTCCATCTATCGCCCGCAGCACACATGGTTCAACCCCTCCATCCTCGGGCGCATCACCGGCTCGCTCCTCTCCGGCGGCCTGTACCTCTTTTTTGCCGCTTACGCGTGCGCACCCCTGCTCGGCTGGGATCTCAGCTCGCAAAACGTCGTCGCCGCCGCCGCCGCACTGCCGGCTGCGGCGACCGTGGGAGCGAAGTCGTTGCTCGGGTTTGCGGGCTCATTTCACTGTGCCAACGGTGTCCGGCACTTGGTGTGGGACTGTGGTAAGCAGCTAAACAATGTCGCGGTGCGGAGGAGCGGGTGGGTGGTCGTTGGCGTGAGTGTGTGCGGGGCGGTTGCGGGGGCGATGTGGTAAGGACGGGAGGAGACTTGTGTTGCATGTGAAAGTATGGAACGGTAGCTGGGGTGGAAGTGCCTATGAGGAATCAATTTGTCCTTTCTTCTTTTTTTTTTCTCTCTCTCTCTCTCTCTCTCTCTTCCCCTCTCGGTTCGTCATAGACCTTCATTAGTTGTGCAGGAGGCTCTTGGTCATGTTCTTCAAGAAGACTCGTTTGTCGGCTGCGTAGCCGGCTGTGGGCTTCTTCCCCCTGATACCATCCGGATCCAGGTATATTTTGGAACACTGGCAGACCTTTTCCGCTGGAATGAAGGATATTCCCAGTTCATGTATAGCATTGCCAAGGCCATGGGAGTGGCGTCGAAAACGTAGAGGAAGACCTCGTGCGTGAAGAAGTATCCGTCAAAGCCCTGAGCGTATTCGATGATCCGGAATATTGAACGGATGATGATGAAGACACTGACGATAAAAATCGACTTCAAGTGGTGCTGCCAGCGGATTTGCGAGTGCTTCTGCTTCTTGGCCGGCGGCAAGGTATCCACTCGTTGGTAGAAGCTTGCCGCGACAATGACGAAAAAGCTGTAGTTTGACAGCTGCATGATCAGACCACCAACTATAATGTGCTTTCCCATCTCATTCTCCAGATTGATTGCCATGAATCCGCCACCTGTCCCGAAGTCAGTACTCTGTTACGGCCTTTGGAGATTGTCACGGAAGCATACCAACACATATCATCAAGAAGGCGAACACATCCGAGAAGACGAAGAAGATCGCAATCCATCGCTTTTTGATGATTGAGTATGCTTCAGCGTTGGTCATGGCGATAATACGACCGAGCATTGAATATATTGAAGCAGCAGCAAAGGAGGGGGCAATAAGGATGCACGTGCTTTGCGTGATGCAGGGGCCTATCGACCATTCGTATTTTCTCTGCATCGCTGAGGCGGAGCGGGCTGCGTATCCGACCAACTCAACTGATGAAACGTTAGATAGGAAGTCGGTGAGATGCTCGAGGGCCCGGTTGACTGACGAAGACTACCCAGCACGAACCCCGTCATGAACCATGCTCTGTGGTGGAATAGTTGGTAGACGTGAAGAGTGGATGATAGAGCAAACAAGATGCAAAATATACCCGCTCCTACCAGAGTAGGCTCGTATTCGTAAAAATGGTAATCCATTTCTGCGTTGGCCATCTTGCAACGAGCTGGCATGAGAGGGTGTGGGAGACCGTGAAATATAAATGGTAGCGACGGTGTGGTTTGCGCCAATCTCTTAGCCAACGCGGTATTTGGCTTATTTCTAACTGGGAAATGCGGTCTGCTAAGCACCGATCACATTCGGTTTCCGTATCCACTCGTGTTCGCATTGCACAGAATGGACCAATCCGATTGCAAATTTTCTCGCTTTTAGACTGTGAATCCGGAGAATGGCCCGCAAATGCAATGGCCAACGCACGTTAAAAATAGGTTCGACCGTTTCGATGAAGCTTCAGAGCAGCTGCCCGGCGCCCAAAAGACCATATATGTGGGATCACTCGAATCTCAGGGCTCTAATTGCCAATTCCTCGAACGAGGTGAGCATTCCGTACTTGGTAAGGAACATATTTCATCTCCTCAGCACATGCACACTAAATACCGTTAGCCTCGTACCTGGAAGCTCCTTGCATTATTCAGTCTTGCTGGAGATCGGATGCACATCTCTGTACATGGAAAATAGGGGGGAAAAAGTTCGGCCAAGACTCGCACGATTCCCAGCAGTGAGTTGCACACATCAGCAGATGTTCTGTGTCTCGCAAGAGCTTACTGTTGAGTCTAGTTTCTCAGCAGACTCCCAATTCGGGCTAGTGCCCGAAGGAGTCATCTCCAGCCTTCCGCTGCGGTTCCTACCCGTCCGCCCACAAGCCTCATCACCCGCCAACTACGGAACATTGCCCCCACCTGATGGCCAACAAGGCCGCCGATGATCAGCAATGATTGAGGCGGTGCGGCTTTGCTGAGCCTTCCGGACTCGCCGTGTCGACACAGGAAAATGTGAGAACCGCAAGGCTGAGGGCAGTGCGGGAGAGGGCTGCTGAACCATTGGTCGAGCACCGCACTCAGCAGCCATGGCGGCGATGCTGTGCCCGATGCAGGTAAGAGCGGACGCGAAACATCGCAGCGATCATGGCCTTGCCGCCAGCGTGGCGCCTGCAAGGCAAGCTGACGGCTCGCCAAGGAACGCCGTCAGCCGCTGGAATCACCAGTGCATATGACACCCCAGCAGCCCCAGGCCTCGCTGCCAGCTTCGCAAGGCCATTGCACTGCTCTACACGTCCGCAATGCAGCACGAGTTTCATCAGGACCCGTCGGAGCCAGTCCGGTATGGAGAGCGCCGGCGCCGCACTGGCTTCTTCCGCATCCTGCAGGCCTGGTACTTCTTCCCTTCCCATGCCATCCTCGTCATAGCTCTCGGCCTCACTGCTCTGTTTGTTCTGCAGGGCAAGACATTTCCGAGCTCAACGGATGCGCCCATCGGATCCACCATATCGCACATTTTCCGCGGCAAACTACGGCAAGCCGATGTTACAACCCTCATTTCGGCCGCACTGGTGCTCATACGCCTCACACTCAATGTGTGCTCAGCAACCGCCGCTCACAGATCCATCTTCATACTCCTGGAGAAATGCGGCATCACCCTGCGAGAAATCGAGCGCATTTTTGCCTTCGAGCAAGGTCCTCTGGGAACTAATAGATTCAAAGTCGGGGTTGTCGCTTTGCTCCTCCTCTTCGTCCCCGCCCAGCTAAGTGCGCCGCTTGCTCAAGGCGCTGTTACCTGGAATCCGCAGCTATCCTTGAAGCCAGCAAACTTCAATGTCAGCCTCTTTGTTGCCACAGATGGTCCAGACTTCGTCGACTTCCAAAGCCGTTCGAACAATCGAGAATTTTCCGTCCGAAGAGCATCTGGGCTCGCCGTAATTCACCGCTTTGGACCTGACTTTTACTCCGTATTCGATGCGGAGAAGAAAGTCCCCAGCAGACGCTGGGCTCCAGCCTTCAGTGAGCACGAGCCATCCAACAACACCAAGGGATATAAAGCGCTGCCTGACAATACAACCGTTGCCAACACCACTCTGCCGTATTTCCGCATGAGCAACTTCAAATGGATCGACTACGATGACAGCCTTGCGGACTTCCTGGACAACGACAATGGACTGTTTAACGTCACTGGGCAGCAGAATCCCATCACGACTCCTCTACTCGGTAACGCTGTTTTACTGCGCAGCTCTCCAATGGACGCTTGGCTCTCTAGTTGGCCTAAGCCTTCACTTTTGAACTCTACCTACAAGGTCGCTATCCTCGCAGAGCAGTTGGAAGACGGGACCTCGACCGGCAATTGTACCGGTTTCAGCACAAAATTTGGCTCTCTTCCAGACAAGAAACAATACAGCAGCAAAGGAAACTGTTACCAGTTTGGCGAAGTGTCAGTCGTGGCGGGAAGCACCCGGTGCTTCGACTGTTCTATTATCGCTTCAGGTGTTGTCGAGCGACCAGGCAACGCGACCTTCGATTTCGTCGTATCGGAGGACACACTCGTGGACCTCGTCATGGGCATGCTTCCGGAGACAATGCTTGCTATCATCACCGCCAACGCCACGTACGCACCTACCTGGGATAACCTCGACGGCTTCGTGGCCGGCGCGTTCTCAGCCGCCTACCAGGCGTCCTGGAACGATCTGACCGACCGCTTCCTCGGTGGGCAAACCAGCACGAACATCAGTCTCCCGAGCTACCCCTCCCGGGCGGACATTGACGCGCAAAGAGTTAAGATCTGGATGGCGCTGCACCTCCTCGTCGTGCTATCCGGCCTCATCCTCGCGGCACTCCAATCCCGCTGCTACCAGCCCGCCGTCTCGGACTTCCCCTCCGCCTGCCTGCTCACCGACGCCTCATCCGTCATCAGGAGCAGCGACGCCTCGGACGTCCGCACGACGGCGTATATCACGTCGGCGCAGAGCGCGCGGATCGGCCAGCTGATACTGCGCGAGGACGGCTCCAGCGACCTGTCGAGCCGCTACCGCGTGCTGAAGCGGAAGAAAGACGGCGGCAGGGGCCAGGAGCTGCGGTTCCGCCGCGCGGCTGCGAAGCGCGAGTCGTGGAGTGACTTGTCGTTGTTGTCGAGGGGCTCGACGCTGTACGATAAGGTGCCGTCGGCCCAGTCGACGCCGCAGACGGGTCAGAGCTGGCAGTCTTATTCGCCTGGCTCTGCTCGGCGGCCGCCGTCGCGGGAGTGAGTGGTGCGATGGATTGGTTGAATCTGTTCCGTATGGGCGTATATCAGGAAGAAAATCTTCATACTGCAACATGATGGGTTACTGAAATCGCGTCCGGAGTTTTCATTTCAACGCCGTCGTCTCCCCGATCTCTTCACTGTCGTTACGCTACGTGGTGTGTTTCTCTTCTACTACGTATTCGGCGAGGGTACCTCGCATTTTTTTTTTCCTTGCTATATTTGCCAACCGCTTTTGGATTCATGCATTGTTTCGGGTATGTGGTCATCCGTGGCGTTCCGAGCCGCCTAAACTCTATTTCCCAATTTCTGCCCCCACAGTAAAGTTATAAAACGCCGCCTATTGCTCGCCGCGAAGCCATCACAGTCATTCCAGCCGACCAACAGAATCTCTCAATCTCTCTTCCCGCCACGAATCTCCGAACAAAAATTCAAAAAAACTAAGGACCAAAACAAGGGACAAAAACTGCCAACGCACCACACCAGCCAAACCAGCAACCTTCACGAGCCAGAAAAGGAAAAGAAAAAGAAGAAGAACCATGCCGGCCAAACCCAAATCGACAACAACCAAACCCACCCCCATCCCCCTCCCCTACCGCCTCTTCTTCACCTGGATCGAGCCCCTCTCCGCCCTCTTCGGCGCCTACCTCTACCTCTTCGCTCCGACCTTCCTCCTGACCTCTCTGATCCCCACCCCGCTCCACCCCCTGCTCGCGTCTGGGCCCTCGCCCGTCGAGACGATGCTCCTCTGGCAAGTCGGCTCGCTCTACATCGTGTTCTTCTTCGTCGAGTTCGTCTTCCTGCGATATGCCGGGAGCGGGCGGCCCGACGTGTGGAGGATCGTCGTGGCGGCGATACTGTTCGGCAGCGACTGGGGGCACATCTGGAGCTTCAAGGCCCGGGTGAAGCCGCGGGGATGCGGGCGGACTGGTGGTGGTGGCCGGGCGCGTGGGAGCGGTGGGAGGACTGGGGGAATTTGGGGACGCTGTGGTTCGGGGTCGGCATGCGGGTGGCGTTTTTGTTGGGGGTTGGGTTTTAGAGAAGAAGGGGCCTAGGAGGTCGTCTGTTGTGGGCTTGGAAGGACGGGAGCATGGTGGATGGAGAGAGGGAAGAGGAAGGGGAGAGGGGCTTTCTCTCGAGTGTTCCTGCAGGGTGCGCGAGGGCTTGGTGGGGTGGTTTTTTTTTTTTTTTGTTGAAATGGGAATCCAAAATGTCAATGTGGGATGTCAATGTGGGATGTCAATGTGGGATGCCAATTTGGTGATGAAAACGGAGTGCGGTTCTTAGAATCGGGGTCTCCAATGCCAAGACAGGGTCCAAAAAAGGGTCCTGCTCAGGGTCCTGTAGATCTGCAGGGTCTGTTGAAATGATACACAGGGCTCGGTCAAAGCGAGGCATTGAAGCACAGTGGAAGCTGCCACCACACAGCAAAGACACCCCATGGGGCCAGTAATAGTCATTCATCAATACATGTTTCTCATTTCTAAAGCAGGATTCTCAAATTCTTAGATCCAGCAACATCTACAGCGCAACCGGGTAATCCGTAGTCTCGATCTTACTCGGGTACTTCAGCCCAGCCTGCCTCCTCACTTCATCCATCACCTCCATGATCACAACACTCTCGTCCAGACTCTCATACTTGCCCTCCTTTCTGCCCTCGACGATGGCACTGGCCGCTTCGTCCGCCTCCCAGAACATGCCGTGGCCTTCACCTTCAGCATTGACACTGTCGCCGAATCCGTTGAACCAGCCGGAGCCCTTACCCGGGCCGGGCTGCGGCCACTCCTTGTCCTCGACGGTGCCGTCACGGAGGACGAGACGCGTCTTGGTGGGGCGGTACAGCGGGGGGTAGATCTGGATCTCGCCCTTGTCGCCCTGGACGCGACAGGCAGGGCCAGCGCTATCGCGGTCGCCCTTGGAGTCCGTGGCGTAGCGGATACCCGTAGTAGCAACACCGTGCACGCCGTGGGGGAAAGAGAGCAAGATGGTAGTCAGCTCGTCGGCGGCGCCGGTGGCCTCGTACAGCTTGGTCTGAGAGAGCACGGTGGGCGGCTTGCGCTGGGCCTCGGGCAGCGTGGTGTAGACGGTCTGGAAGACCCAGGTCAGAGAGTAGATGCCCAGGTCGAGCAGGGCGCCGCCGGCCAGGTCCGGGTTGACCATACGGTGCTTGCCGTCGGCGAACGACTGCTCCGGGTCCAGCGCGTGGCTGTTGTCGGCCGAGACGCGCTGGACGGTGCCGATCTTGCCGGAGCTGATGATGTCGCGCACATAGACCGAAAGGGGGAAGTAGCGCGTCCAGACAGCCTCCATGAGGAAGAGGTTCTGCGTGAAGCGTGATACGTTAGGTTGGAACTCAAGCAAGGATCATTGGGTGGGGGTCGGAAAATGGTCGCCGAAACCGGAGAATGCTCAGTCAAGTGTAGGGACAAGGCGAGGACTGTGGGCCAGGTGCAAGTAAAAGCTGTAACATACCTTTTCCCTCGCCTTCTGGACGAGCTTCTTTGCTTGGGCAGCGTTCACGGTAAAGGCTTTCTCACACAGCACGTTCTTGCCGGCCTCGAGGCAGAGCATGGCATTCTGGTAGTGGTGCGAGTGAGGGGTAGCAACATAGATTATGTCAATGCTGGGATCCTTCACGAGTTCCTCGTAGGAGCCGTAGGCCTTGGCGGAGGAGGGAGCGCCGACCTCCTTCAGGAACTTTGCCGCACGGTCCGCGCTGGAGGAGCTGGCGGCGGCGACAATGGTGTGCTTGATGTGAGTGACACCACGAGTCTTGGGGTCGGCAGTGAGGTCCTTGGCGAAGGTTTTGGCGATTCCGCCAGTGGCGAGGATTCCCCAGCGGACTTCCTTGGGGGCGGCCATTGTGTGGGATGAAAGGCGGCTTAGGAAAGCAATTGAGCCGGGGTCGGGCGGAAGTAGATATAGAGAGTGAATGTGAGGTGAAAGTGGAATGGAGAATGGGAGGATTGGGGCAGGAGTGGCGGATATCAATCATAAAGATGGTGTACCCCGCCATGGCGCCGGGAGCTCTGGCCTTCGATGATGCAAGTGGGGCATGGAAGCCGCAAGAACAGCTGCCTGCCTCCCGCTGAAAGGCCGGTTCATGTGCGGCTAAACCCCGGCGCGGGCTCTGCTTGCCCTTACAGGCTAAAGAAGGTCACAGTGCTGCCGACACTCCGCGGTGCACTCAGCCCGCCCCCGGGCCCGAGCCCGAGCCCGCGTCTCCGCTCCAGAAACCGATCACGTAGCCGACCCGACGCACTCTTTGGTCATTGCTTCATTGCTCTACTATATATTGTCCAGTACAACATTCACCCCTCCTTGAACAGGTAGCTGTACGCGCTCAGCGCCGGCGCGCCGCCCAAGTGGGCGTACAGCACGCGCGAGCCCTCGGGGAACTCGCCGTTCTTCACCATCTGGATCATGCCGTCCATCGACTTGCCCTCGTACACGGGATCGGTCAGCATGCCCTCGGTGCGGGCGCACAGCCTGATGGCCTCCATGGTGCCCTCGTTGGGCAGGCCGTACTCGGGCCCGCCGAAGCGCGTGTCCAGCACCACGTCGTCCTCGGTGATGTCGCGGCCCAGCTCGACCAGCTGCGCCGTGTTCTTCGCGATGCGGAGCACCTGCTCCTTGGTCTTTTCCGGCTTGGCCGACGCGTCGATGCCGATGACCTTGTTGGCGCGCCCGTCGGCCGCGAAGCCCACGATCATGCCCGCCTGCGTGCTGCCCGTCACCGCGCACACGACGATGTAGTCGAACTTGAAGCCCAGCTCCGCCTCCTGCTTGCGCACCTCCTCGGCGAAGCCCACGAAGCCCAGGCCGCCCTTGGGGTGCTCGGAACAGCCGGCCGGGATGGGGTAGGGCTTGCCGCCCTTGCTCTTGACCTCCTCCATGGCCTGCTCCCAGCTGGGCCGGATGCCGATGTCGAAGCCAGCGGCATCGAGCTTGCAGTCGGCGCCCAAGATGCGCGACAGCTCGATGTTGCCGACGCGGTCGTAGACGGCGTCGTGGTAGTTGACCCAGTTCTCCTGCACCAGCACGCACTTGAAGCCCAGGTGTGCCGCCACCGCCGCCACTTGTCTGGTCTGGTTGGACTGGATGCCGCCAATGGACACGAGCGTGTCATAGCCGCCCTCGATGGCCTCGGGGATGATGTACTCGAGCTTGCGCGTCTTGTTGCCGCCGAAGGCCAGGCCCGAGTTGCAGTCCTCGCGCTTTGCGTACAGCTGCACCTTGCCGCCGAGGTGTTCTGAGAGGCGCTTGAGGTGCTGGATGGGCGTCGGGCCCTGGAAGGTGAGCTGCTGCTTGGGGAACTTGTCGAGCTTCATGGCGGCGATTCGTTGCGGGGGTATCTCGAAAGCAAAAGGAAAAACAAGGCAATGCCGGGCTGGCAGCTCGCAGCACTCACGCCGCCTTTTCAACGCGCGTGTGCTTCGTCGGGCTGGGGCGGCTGAGAGAGTCAGGCGTTCGGCTCGTGCAGCATGAAGCCGGCGGCCGAGATCGCATCTGCACGACGGGTGTTGTTGACAGCCAGCTTTACCTCAGGAAATGCTCTGAAAACGGCACCAGAAGTAGCCCCGCAATTTGGGGTCTCCGATTTAATTGGAGAAACTACATATCTTCGCCCATAGCGCCGCTTCTTTGGGCTGCACGCGCGGCGTTAATGCGGCGCGTGGTGCTCTGGGACGCGTTGCGGGGCGTAGATACGCGCATGACGCTCGGATCTCTCTCCACCGCACTCCAACTCCTCACACAATCTGCAGTAAATGATATTGCTAACAGAAAATAGATAAACAGCATCTAAAGATCACATGCGCCTGTGCGTCTACTATTGCCGACGCTGACCAATGAAAGCCCTCCCTTATCCTATTAAGTCTCTATCGTCTCCATCGTATCTGTCCTTTGAGTTTCCTTATTCGTCAACGATAAGCCCACCAAAAGCCATCTTCTACGCTGTCCAATCTGATTCACAACGCTTTCATCTCTTTTTCTGCGCTGAAGCCTTGGCGTTTCCCTTGTAGTTCTTCGGCAGGTTGCAATCGGGATACGTCTCGAATGCCTCCTCCGCAGTCAGCTCTGTGTCTCCATCGAACAGCATCGGCACCGGGGTCTTGAGGCTCCAGATCCCGTCCCTCTCAAATTCCTTGTCCCGCACTGCCATCATCGGGATGGCTTTAGGATCCGGCAGGCTGAAGCGGCTCTGCCAGGGCAGCGTTTCCGGAGCCTGCATCTTCGGCCGCTTGCCCTCATTGTCTGCACGACCACCATCCGTCAGCCTCCAACCCAACTAAACCAAACCAGGGGCCCGAAGGATTCACAAACCTCGAAGCAGATCAGCCGTGATCTGCACGCTCTGATACGCCTGCGCGAAGATCGTCTCGCCAAAGTCGAACACCGGCGCGCGGTCTGCCCACCATATCTCGCCCCACGGCGAGATGCGGTCTTCGGCGGGGACGGGCGGCGGTCCGCCAGGGCGGCGGGACGGAGGCGGGTAATCGCGCCTCTTCCTGGACTTCCTGAACCCGAAGTACCTCTCCTCGTCGGGGTCGGCTTCCTCGTCCTCTTCGTCCTTGCGCCTCAGATCGCTCTCATCGGAGTCTTTGTCGGCAGCCTTCGCTTTGCCCTTACCGTTAGAATTCTTGGCAAAAGCGACAGTCTTGCCCTTCCTCTTCTCGAGGATCTTTGCTGGCGCGGGCGACTTCTTTAGCGTGGCCTTCGACGCATTAACCTTCGTGTTCGCCATGCTCGGACTCTTGGGGAGCGGGTCATCCGAGTCGGAACTCTCAGACTCCTCCTCAACCTCATCCTCAGACTCGTCGTCAGGGATGACGATCGGATCCACCTTACCCTGACCCTTCTTCCCATTGCCACCATCACCACCGTCGTCGTCGCCGCCGCCACCACCACCGCTGCCGCCCGCACCGCTACCAGCAGCGTCGCCGCCGCTCTTCCTACCACCGCCCGAGAGCGTCGAACTCCCCCCACCACCACTTTTTCCCCCACTCTTCGCCGTCCCACCACCCCCAGCCTTCTTCTGCGCACTAGTCCTCGTCGACCTTCCCGACTCCACCGGCTCCTCCCTCCAATCCGGCATCTTCAACGAACACGTCGACTGCACATTCACAAGCCGCCGCCGCTCCGGCTCCGCAGCCACCACGACCCTCGGTCCCGGATTCCTAACACACTCCTCATAATACTCCACCACCGCCACAGACTTCCCGGACGCCCCGCCCGTGCTCAGCAACCCGTACTGGGCGACAACATCCTCGACGTCGCGCTCCTGCAGGGGCGTCGAGGGCCCCCAGTGCGCTTCAGCCCGCTTGCTCGATCCCTGAGGGGAGAGGTGCGACGGTTGTTGCTGGGTCTGCTGGGGCGGAGACTTCTGCGATGGTGGCGGAGGAGGAGGAGGAGGAGGAGGCGATGGAGACGGAGGGCTCTCGTCATATCCAGCGACGCCGCGGCCCCAGGGCCAGGTGAGCTTGAAGTCTTTGTTGCGGGGGCAGTGGGATGGCAGAGGAAGGGCAGCGCCGGCGGCGGGGAAGTAGGACGAAGAGGCGGAGCCGGGGCCCGGGCTGTGGCTCTCGTAGCGGAAGCGCCGGGGGTTGTGGGAAGCGCCGTACGGGTTGAGAGGGTTGGTGCCTGGACTGTGAGAGTGGCGGGGTATGTTAGCTGATTCTTCTCCTCTTTACTTGGGTCTGGGGAGAGGTGGGCAGAGTCAAAGAGGCCTTCTCCCTTCCGGTCTTAATCGACTTACGGCATAGGCAAAGCGAGCATCAGTCCAGCGGACATGGTGGCGGTCGTCTTGACGCACAATTAGCTCCGATCTATGGGGGAATGTGTTCTGGGCGAGTTATGTCTCGTCTTGTGTGGCGAAATCGCACACACCGTCCTGGTGTGGTGCGGTGTGGTGTCTACGACAGGGTGCCGTTGCTCTTCGAGGTTAGAGCGACCCTCTAGCAAACCAAGAGCTCAAACGGCCCCGGGAAACTGATTCACAAGATAGGAGCAAAGTATGCCTGGGGAATAAGAGACGCGGGCGTTCTAGTCTGTTATCGATGGAGAATGGAGGCCTTGAAGGAAAGCGGGAGGGCGGGAGGGCGAAGGGGCACACAGGGCGTTCAGACGGCTTGAAGAAAAAGAGTCGAGCGGCGCTGGTGAGTGACAAAGAAGATGGCCGGGAGCTGGCCATGCTTGGCTGCTGTTATAGGTGCGGTGGGCCGCTTGCGGGTGGTTGTCTTCTTTCCCATTCACAATGGCGACGGAAGATGCGTACTTGTCCGAGCCCGTTATATCATTTTTCTCTTTGCTTCAGGTACGGTCTTCTGCACACGGAAGCATAATGGATGAGTTACGGGTGGTTGTCTCCCGGTTTCAGCTGCTGCTGGTCGTGACAAACGGTCTTGGGGTTCTTGGCGGAATGCATGCTTGGCCGGGCGGCGGGAAGAAAGGAGATACGAGAATAAAACTGGAGGCATATGGAAACGAGGTATAGTGTATAGAGAAATGTAACCTTGAATTTGAGCGCGAATAGGGGATATCTTGAAAACTAAAGACGAAGCGCCGGACCAAAATGCACCATATATGCCACCATCCTACAAACACTAATAAGGTTATTACGATATTATGTTTACCTCTTTTCAGCAAGAATTTGCTGCTCTGCATCTCTCATCGCCGCTACTCGCGTCTCATTGGGTGCTTCCAGCTCTGCATGCGAATTTTGCCCTCTTGACCGTGGCGTATCTGCATTATCCGGCGTCTCCAGCTCCGGCAACTGGACCTCCTCATTTGCTGGCATTTCGAACACAGGAGTATATTGAGCATCCATCTCCGCGTACTTGCGTGACTCTGCGCCGTAAAGTTCTGCCTTGACCGTCTCCGAACCTTGCATTTCATGCCTGGCGTTGTCGGCTTCCAGCTCCGTCTTGTTGCCAACCCCGGCGTCGCCGGGTCGCCCATCTCGGCCTGAGTCCATCTCATTCTGCGTCTTCTCTGCTGCTTCAGCTTCAGCTGCCTCAGTGGCGGCTGCGGCTTCCTTCTCTTGGCGTTGCTTCTTGCGACGGTAGGCAAGCCAGAAAATCAGTGCGAGAATAGCGACAACTGCGACAGCGCCGACAGCTATACCAGCGATTGCACCAGTGCTGAGATCGCTCTCCTGTTTGGTCACAGTCACAGACTGAATAGGCACAATGTTCTGGGTGGCAGACGAATCGGGAAACAGGGCTTGGTGGACCGAGAAATTCTGATGGTCGTAGTCGGCAATAACGTAGGCATTCTGGAGAAAAGCGCGGCCAAGCGTATATTGGCTATCGTTGACCGCGCGCTGCAGGGGGAAATAACGGGTGGCATTCGGGTAGACTGGCCAGGAAGCGTTCATGGCAAGACTCTCATAAGGGAGAACGATGTCCACGGTTTCGCTTGTGGTAGTGTTTGCCCCAATGCGCATCGTCACAGCGGCCTTTTGGTCCAGGAGAGTCGCGTGCTGGGTGTCGTTGATGAGATATATGGAATTCTCGTCATCCCACTGAATTCCAAAAGCATCCTCGAAAGCGGCGCAAACATCCTCTGGGAACCACATGGACGCAACCAGGGAATCGATAAACCAGAAATTGGCTGAAGACATGAGCGGCGTCGAGCTAACATTGGTGGTGACTGACTGGACAGCGCACAGCAAATCTCTGGAAATGTCGGGGCCAAACGGGATGCTGATGTTGTTATCCACATAGCGGTTGGTGTCTTTTCCG
The DNA here is from genome assembly GCA_022204955.1 of Macrophomina pseudophaseolina. Classification (NCBI taxonomy): domain Eukaryota; kingdom Fungi; phylum Ascomycota; class Dothideomycetes; order Botryosphaeriales; family Botryosphaeriaceae; genus Macrophomina; species Macrophomina pseudophaseolina. The sequence goes on from JAJJID010000023.1 coordinate 207,165, forward strand.
CCCAGCGTCAGGCTTCCGAAGACCTTGGGGGAACGATAGTATGAGCCGGCAGTGTAAGACCATGACGTGCTCGGGATTATGGACTGGTTGACCAGAGTCTGCATCACGGTGGGCTTCGGGTCATTCAAGTCGGTGAAGTTGACAGGGCGCGGACTCAAGGGGAACACGCCCTCGTAGATGGACTTGTCGGCGATACCTCCGACGACCTGGTTGTCCAGCGAGGGCAACCCGTAGGTGGGCCATCCCAGCCCAACGGTATCGAAGCCATACACAGCCCGCGCGTCAGAGGCTATGCCCAGCTGGTGCTCGACAAAGAGTGTCGACAGTGTGTAGATACCCTGTTCAACCCAGGTGGTGGACTGGTTTCTGAGGTAGACCTTCCCGCGAGCATCGGAACAGGCGGTCTCGGAGCGGTCGTCATTCAAGCAGCCTTCAGGCAGGACGGGCCATAGGGCGGATTGGCCGGTGGCAGGCAGGAGGCGCAGACTCTGCGAGGGGGTTCCGATGGTGATGGCGAAGGTAGACCACGGGCCGTCGTTGCCGTCCCTGAGGAATTGAAGTGGTCAGAGGCGGATCGGCAGATACGAGCTCCCTGAAACATACCAGTACTGGGTCGGCTGCAGCGAGATGGGCGCCGGCGTGTTCGTGGTTCCTGATGCGAGAGACAGCAGAGCGGCGCAGAGCAGGGCGCGCACTCGGAGCAGGCGCATGATGTATGAGTGCTGGAGTGGGCTGGTCGTGCGCGGTAGCGGGCGGAAGAGAGGAGGATTAGCAGATACGAGGAGCAGCGATCTCAGCAAACGACGACCGCGACATGGGTGCGGATGGAGGGAGGAGAGCAGGCTCGCAGAGCGGCGAGGTGGCTCTGCTCGCGTACTTTACTCTTTGCCGATCAGCCATGCATGTCGAGTGCTGAGCGAGTTCTAGCGCTGGGCGGGCGGGTTGTAACCGCGCGCTGGCGTTGGATGGCGGCGAGCGGGCGCGAAGGAAGAAACAGAGCGCGCGCTGATTGGCGCGAGAGGAGGGCTCTATTATGGGGGCCTCGGCCTTGCACCTGCCCGCCTGGGAACAGCTCCCACCTGCATCTGCAGGCACGCCATCAAATTGACAGACCTGTCGTGCGACTCGCCGCCCCCTCCCATGGCCCCCCCCCCCGGAATACCCGTCCTCGAAGAACGCGCGCGACCACGGCGCTGCCCATCCGCACAGTGAGGAATTCAAGCGTCCAGCCTTGCGCAGGCCTGAGCGGGTGCTATCGGTCCTGCGCATCATCATGGCGTCCGGAGGCCAATCCTCCCGCTCTGACCCAACGGCCCCCATCTGTTCCCGCAGCCCATTCCATGGCTGACACGCTGAACACCTGCGTTCGAGATTTGGCCGAAGGATTCAATTCCATGCAGATCTGGCCGAGTGCCATCCAGCAACACAGATGGCCGCCGGCGGTCGGCCCCCGTCCGGCCCACGCCAATATGCATATACGTACCCGCATTCCACTGGATGCCGGCAGAAGCCTGGCAGCATGCAGCATGAATGGCCTCGCGTGCACTGGTAACGGCCGTCCCGTGTGGCCTGCCGTGGCTGCTGACGTCCAGGGACAACGGCTGAAGCTAGCCACACCAAGCCACGTTCTCGTATTATTAGCCTGCAAAGCCCAATTCATCTTTCTGACCTGATCACTGTCGCTCCTCTGCCTCCGGTGCTCGTGTGTCCTTCGTTTTGCTCTCTTGGCTACGCTTTCGCATCGCGCGTCGATCACTCGCTGTCATGCGCGCGGCTACGAGAGCACTGGCGCCTCTTGCGGCCGCCGCCTTCGTACAAGCATTTCCCCAGCAGAGTAAGAAGCTCAAGCCTCCGCCGTTCCAGAGTCTAAACGCCTCACAGCTGCCCCGCCGAATGCCACTCTACCCGCTGCTACGCCTGGAGTCACCCCGGCGCCACCCTGCGAGGCCGATTGTTCAGTCAACGTGCCCTACTTCTACCAATACTCGTGGACACCGAACGTGATTACGCAGAACATCACCTATGCCACAGTCATCACAATCATCAACACTCGCTACAACACCACCAGGTACTCAACCAAAACCGTAGACTTGCCCGACGGTTATACTCTCCCACCAACGAATGAAGCTGGCACTATTGTGTGTCCAGTCACCCTCTATGACAACACAACTTCCTTGCTGTGAGCGCTCCTGCCGACTCCGCCGTGCGACCATGCTAATTGGCCAAAGCACATACCCGAATGTGTTTGGTGATTATGAATCCACCTACAGTTGGGGAGGCAAAATCGAGACTACCAAAGCGACTGAACCCAGTTCGACTTTTTGTTCCGACTCCCCCGGCGAAACCGTGACGCTGAGGTCCCATCCCGACCTCAACGAATGGTGGTCCACCTACAGGACAGAGTCCGACGAGCCTACCCCGACAACCACCTTGGATGCCGCCCATGCAGATCCACGCGGGCTGAACTGGGCATGCGTCAAAGAGTCCGCTACTTTCCCGACAAGGGCCTTTTTATCCACGTTCTTTGCCGATGAGGCCGCTCTTTTCCCTTGCACTACCTCCATGGTTGGCCCAGTCGGCGCGGAAGCCACAGCAGCTTTCTTGACTGCCAACTCCATCTCATATGAGGGTGACGACGATGGTCCTACCACATCCTCGCCGAATGGTGAGGGGACGACGATACCCGCAACTGCACACATAGAGACCTCGGTGCCATTGGAAGTGCCAACTCCAACTGGTGACGATGTCACTTCTACGGCACACATTGAGACTTCCGCAGTGATTGAGCCACCCACACCAACTTCTCTAGACGATGGCGCCACTTCAACAGCGCATATCGAGACATCAGCAGTCCTTGAACCACCGCCTCCCGTTGTTACTTCATCGGCAGCTTCAGCACATACGGAGATCTCAACCACTCTCGCCGTTCCAACACAGCATATAGAGACTTCAGTCACTTTGCAACCCCCGAGTAGTACCAGTGCTCCTACGGAGGTGGGAACTGTCGTGGAGCCGCCAGACGTCATATCACCGCCAGGCTTCGCACACACAGAGCAATCGGCAGACCCTCTACCACCCTCTGTCACCTCCCGGTCCTCAGTTGTCTACACAGCACACACTGAATTGCCGCAATCGCTTGATGAGCCTACTCCAACCCAAGTCACTGTTGCACCACCGACAGAAGTTGGAAGTGTCGTCCAGCCAGCTCCTATTACCACCGCGAAGGGAGGTGGTTTCGGTGGAGTCATCGGCTCCATTATTGAGAGCTACTTTTCTAATGGAGGCACGCCGCCAACGAATGTTCCCGGGCAGCCTGAACAGGGCGCCCAGAATAATCCACCCGCCGGAACTCAGGCTCCCCCTATTACCTACATCCCTGTAGGCTCCACTTCTGTGGCTGTCGCACCTACTTTCATTCCAACAGTCATCGCTGGCATAAGCACGAGTGTTCCTGCTGTTGTTGTAGGATCAAGCACTGTTCTGCCAGGACAAACGGTTGTATTCGGCAACACCCCTATCTCAGTTCCTACCGTCAATGCTCAAGCTTCGTCAAATGGTCAAGCCCCACCAAACGGTCAGGAAAATAACCATTTACAAGGTCAGCCGCAAGCACCTGCAGTCATTATCGGAGGCAGCAGTACCGTTATCCTTCCAACGGTCGCGGCGGCTCCTCAACCAACACTTCCAGCCCTCACCATCGGCGGCGAGATAGTTCAACCATCAGGTACTGCCTATATTATCTCCGGCCAAACAATGTCTCCCGGCTCCCCCATCACCCTCGGCAGCGGATCCTCCACCACAATCATCGCCTTCACAACCAACGCCGCCGGCTCCTCCATCGTCGTCGTCGGCAGTAGCACCATCCCCTACATCGCAGCACCCACCACCGTCGCCGCACCTGCCGTTATACTTGCCGGCCAAACCGTCCATCCATCTGGTTCCGCCTATATTTTCTCCGGCCAAACCCTCCTCCCGAACGGCTCTCCCATTACCCTCACCGGTCTCAACGGCGCCCCCACTACCCTCGCCCTCACCACCGACTCCGTCGGTAACACCGTCCTCGCTTCCAATGGCGTCACCCAGACCCTTGAGGGGGCATCCGCGCAAACGACACCCGGCCCCCTGGTCCTCTACGGCACCACGATCCAGCCCACCAACGGCACTGCTTACGTCTGGAACGGCCAGACGCTGTCTCTCGGCGGCTCGATCACCATTGGCGGCTCCACAAAGCTGGCCCTTACGACGAATGCCCAGGGGCAAACGGTTGTGGTGCAGCAGATTGGTGGTGCGAGCGCGACGACCACGACGGCATCGACGGCGGACGGATTGGGAGGTTTGATTAATTCGGGCTTGGGTGGGACGGCGGCCCCGACGAGCGCAGGTGCGAGCGTGTCATCCACGGGAGCGGCTGTGGCGGTCGGAGGGCGGGGGCTCGGGAGTAGGATGCTGGGTGCGGTGGTGGGGGTTTTGGTGGCGGTGGTTTGATGTGGGGATAAATTTTGTGATGAAGTGGGTTTTGGTTATGCTGTTATGGTATTATGGCAAGCTTAGCTTAATGTTTAAAGTTTTATGTGAAATTTGGGCTGGGCCGAGTGTTCGGGAGACGGGTGGCATTCGTTGTATATGCTGTGTGTAACAGGGCGAATGTATTCTATGCCATCGCGGGATCGGAGAGTTTTTAGTTTCAAAATGCCATGGAAATTCCGGTGCTAGCAAGAAGAGGTGATAAGGCATATATTCTGGCATATTTCACGGTTCAGGAGAGGGGCGCTGTTGGCATTGTCGAATTTTCTGCGCCAAAGATGCACCCTACTTTTTCTTTTTAGAAAGAAAATCTCGGCCCAGTGAATCCATGCATTTGCCCTTATCAAACAAGATGATGATCTAAACATGTTGCTAGGTGCACTCGCTCGCGCGCTGATAAAAAAAAAGTAAAAAGAAAAAAAAAGGCCTCAATTCCCCGCTTTCTTAACCCAGGCAATTGAATAATTCTTCGCTGACAAATCTAGTTGATTCTCTGCGAAACACTTTCCTCCTATCCTCAAATGCCTCTCATGCCGCCCTCGCTTCCACACTATGCGACGTGACTATCATCCCATACCCGCTCACGCAGTATATTTTTCAAAAAAAAAAAAAATCGTCTCCGCACACCCTACCCTTAAAGCCTGACTCCCTCACCTAACAGCTTCTTTATATACCTCCTGCTGTGCTACGTTGTGCCACAATGTTTATTGTGTTATATACGTTTTTGGCAGTTGCCTTCCCAACAACAAGTACAACGGTCTTGTGGTCTAGTGGTATGATTCTCGCTTAGGGCACACCCTGAGTTGCTTGCGAGAGGCCCCGCGTTCGATCCGCGGCAAGACCCGTTCTTTTTGCTCTTGGGGTGGCTGTTTGGGGTGTTAGTCTCATTGGTGTAGTGCTGAGGAATTTTTCCTTTTAGGTGGGGAAAGGGGAAACAGGTGGGCCGAGGTTCGCCCGGAGAGGGGA